>CAUYLG010069480.1:0-13497 GCA_963573385.1 Cacajao melanocephalus | reverse complement strand
TTTAAGTCTTTAATCCATCTGGAGTTAATTTTATTGTAAGGTGTCAGGAAGGGGTCCAGAGTCTACTTTCTGCACATGACTAGCCAGTTTTCCCAACACCATTTATTAAACAGGGAATCCTTTCCCCATTGCTTTTGTCAGATTTGTTGAAGATCAGATGGTTGTAGATGTGTGGTGTTGCCCCTGAGGCCTCTGTTTTGTTCCATTGGTCTATACCTCTGTTTTGGTACCAGTACCATGCTGTTTTGATTACTGTAGCCTTGTAGTATAGTTTGAAGTCAGGTAGCATGATGGCTCCAGTTTTGTTCTTTTTGCTTAGGATTATCTAGGCTATGTGGGCTCTCTTTTGGTTCCATATGAAGTTTAAGGTGTTTTTTTTTCCCAGTTCTATGAAGAAGGTCATTGGTAGCTTGATGGGGATAGCATTGAATCTATAAATTACTTTGGGCAGTATGGCCATTTTCACAATATTGATTCTTCCTGACCATGAGCATGGAATATTTTTCCATCTGTTTTCGTCTTCTCTTATTTCCTTGAGCAGTGGTTTGTAGTTCTCCTTGAAGAGTTCCTTCACATTCTTTGTTAGTTGCATTCCTAAGTATTTTATTATTTTTGTAGCAATTGTGAATGGGAGTTCATTCTGATTTGGCTCTGTGTTAGTCTGTTATTGGTGTATAGGAATGCTTGTGATTTACGGACATTGATTTTGTGTCCTGAGACTTTGCTGAAGTTGCTTATCAGTTTACAGAGATTTAGGGCTGAGACAATGGGGCCTTATAAATATACAATCATGTTGTCTGCAAATAGAGACGATTTGATTTCCTCCTTTTCTAATTGACTACCCTGTATTACTTTTTCTTGCCTGATTGCTCTGGCTATACCTTCCAATACTACATTGAATAGGAGTGGTGAGAGAGGGTATCCTTGTCTAGTGCCAGATTTCAAAGGAAATGCTTCCAGTTTTTGCCCATTCATTATGATATTGGCTGTGGATTTGTCGTAAATAGCTTTTATTATTTTGAGATACGTTCCATCAATACCTAGTTTATTGAGAGTTTTGGGCATAAAGGGCTGTTGAATTTTGTCGAAGGCCTTCTCTGCATCTATTGGGACAATCATGTGGCTTTTGTCTTTGGTTCTGTTTATGTGGTGGATTACGTTTATTCCACATATCACCTCGGGCCAATATTGTTTTCCATCACTTAGTCACTTACTTAGTGCCTGTGTTGTTGGACATTATTCATTTTGATAATGTATAGAAGTAATATATTCTTTCACCTATAAATTTCTTTAAAATATTTTTCACATTGCCTCCAAATTTTAGCAAGAAATTATAATATTTAAATACCTTATAATTTGTTTAAGATGAGACATATGAACATGATTCATTATTCTATAAATTAGAATGAAAGTGTTATTATTTAAGAACTCCATTAATTCTATTTTCCATTATTCTGCTTTATTTGAGTATGTTAATTAGATGGGGAAACTGTTCACAGTTCAAAATGCAAAATTATTTCCAATTTTTTTTTCTGAAAAATATCCAGAATGGTGTAATATGACACTTGTTTACTTTTACTTACAGGAAGTTTGTCATACTCTTCTCTTTTTGTTTTTTGTGGTAAAAGTTACTTAAGGTCTAATAGCTTTAGGCTCTTGGTGAATAAGTTAGCACCTTTTCATTACATAGATACTTAATACTGTGCTAGTATTCATTAAATGTCAAACAAAAATAAGACACTTTAATCACTGGTAAACATCAATATAATTTAAAATTGCCCAAGTCTATACACACCACACACACACACACACACACAATGTGTAGAGTCAACTCTCTGTATTTATAGGTTTCACATCTATGTTTTCAAGCAGCCATGGATTGAATCCTGTGGATATGGATGGCCAACTATCCCATGCCATTTCACATATGGGTCTTGAGCATCTACATAGTTTGGTATCCACAGGAGTTCTAGAACCAATCCTCTACTGATATGAAGGGCCAACTGAATACATACATGCACACTCAAACATATATATATACAGACGATGTACATACAGTATACATGTACATATTAAATATACACATGTACATAAAATATAAAATACACACACACACACACACACACACACACACACACACACACACACACAATCCAGCAAGAGATTTAAGCACATAACCAGTTTAGTATACATTAGCAAACAGCACCAGGAGTTTCAGAGAGAAAACAACTGAGGCAGACTCTTTCAAAAACAGGGTTTATCACAGTCAATATAATGAATAAACCTATACTGATTTTTCTCAAATATATTCATGTTAAAATATGGATTAAAGCTTATGATTGTTTTCCTATAAAGTAAATGTATTCCTCTAAAACTGAACCCTAGGCAATACCATTCAGGAGATAGACATAGACAAGGACTTCATGACTAAAACACCAAAAGCAATGGCAACAAAGGCCAAAATAGACAAATGGGATCTAATTAAACTTAAGAGCTTCTGCACAGCAAAAGAAATGATCAATACAGTGAAATGGCAACCAAGAGAAAGGGACAAATTTGACAAGGCGTACCATCCAAAATCTATAGAGAACTCTAACAAATTTACAAAGACAAACAAACAACCTCATCATAAAGTGGGCAAAGGATATGAACAAACACTTTTCAAAAAAAGACATTTATGAAGTCAACAAACATGAAAAAAAGCTCATCATCACTGGTCATTAGAGAAATGCAAATCTAAACCACAGTGAGAAACCATCTCACGGCAGTTAGAATGGCGATCATTAAAAAATCAGGAGACAACAGATGCTGGAGAGGATGTGGAGAAATAGAAACGCTTTTACACTTTTGGTGGGAGTGTAAATTAGTTCAACCATTGTGGAAGACAGTGTGGCAATTCCTCAAGGATCTAGAAATAGAAATACCATTTGACCCAGCAATCCCATTACTGGGTATATATGCAAAGGAGTATAAATAATTCCATTATAAAGACACATGCACACGTATGTTCACTGTGGCACTGTTTACAATATCAAAGACTTGGAACCAACCCAAATGCACATTGATGATAGACTGGATAAAGAAAATGTGGCACATAACACTGTAGAATACTATGCAACCATAAAAAAGGATGAGTTCATGTCCTATGCAGGGACATGGATGAAACTGGAACGTATCATTCTTAGCAAACTAACACAAGAACAGAAAACCAAACACCACATGTTCTCACTCATAAGTGGGTGTTGAACAAAACACATGGACACAGGGAGGGGAACATCAGACACTGGGGCCTAGAGATGGGGGGCTAGGTGAGAAATGGCAGGGGGTGAGGGGATTGGGGAGGGATAGCATTAGGAGAAATATCTAATGTAGATGACAGGTGATGGATGCAGCTAACCACCATTATGGCACGTGTATACCTATGTAACAAACCTGCACAATCTGCACATGTACCCCAGGTATGATAAATAAATTTTTTAGTATGATAAATAAATTTTTTGTATGATAAATATTTTTTAAAGTATGATAAATAAATTTTTTAAAAAAGAAAAATCCATATTTAAAGTTACAAAGCAAAAAAATAAGTAAAATAAATAAATAAAAGTAAAGACACATGCACATATATGTTCATTGCAGCACTTAAAAAAAATTTTGTGAAAACCTCCACAGTGATCAGGAGGATATATTCTCTGTTATCCCCTTCATAGGGAAGGTGATGAAGAAAAGCCTCTCAGAGAGCAGAACCAGAGTCCAGAGAGAACAGCATGACAGTTCCTTCCAGAGTATTTATAGGTCTCAAGACCTCAAAAATATTGCTGATATAGGGACCTATATATTACACAGAAATATAGAACTGAATGTAGAAACTAGATGATGTTTGGCTTGCATTATTTGAGGACTGGCTGAGCACATCATTTTAATAATAAGATGCATATGTATAGATGTTTGGGTAACTAAAGAAGCAGACTACAGCAGAGAATATAGTTGTATATTCAAACACATATTGTCAATGTACTCCTTAATAAAATAACCTTAGTTTTATTGAAGGAAGAAACACATCCAGGAAATAAACTTCATTCCCCACTTTAAAGTAACCTTCCATAATTTCATATTGATAAAGTAAGCTAGGGTTACACTAATAATAAATCAATTTGACCTTTAACATAGTGCCAGGAAATATTCATATAAAGTAAATTCATTTAATTCTATAATTTAAAAATATATTTCCATAGGAAAGAGTATTTGGAAAAATGGATAAAAATAAATGAAAAGTCAGAAAAGTATTTTAAAAATAGAACACAAAAGAAAATCAAAGCACTAATAATAACTACTAATAATAAAATATTCATGATATACTAAGGAATTTTGCTCAGCTATTTGTACATATCATATATTAATTTTCTATCAATCTCTATACTATTACATGCTATGAATAGGCAGGAAAACCAGCATTAGAATTTTCAAGGTCTTAAGATTTGGTATGCCTACAGAATATTTCATTCATACTCATTTAATATAAAATATGCACAACGTAGAATAATGGAAAGCACTAGTGGCAGAGAAGCACATTGGAGCTGGAAGTCAGATTTTATATTGAGAAGAAAACACATGCTCTATGAAGTTTTGACTTTCTGGAAATTTTGAGTAATTTCTTTAGAATATAAGAGCCTTTGAAGCTGGGCACGATGGCTCATGCCTGTCCCAGCACTTTGGGAGGTTGAGGTAGGTGGATTGGTTGAACCCAGGAGTTCAAGACCAGCTTGGACAATATGACAAAACCCCATCTCTGCAAAAAATACATAATTAGCAGGGCTGGTAGTGTATGTCTGTAATCCCAGCTACTCAGGAGGCTGAGGTGGGAGGATCTCTTGAGCCCAGGAGGTGGAGGTTTCAGTGACTCATCATGGGGCCACTGCACTCAGCCTCAATTTAAAAAAGAAGAATCTTAGATGTTTCTTGTTGCTAGGAGGTCAGACTGAAAGCTACTAAGCAGCAAATATTTTCCATTGAGAACTTCAGGAATATGGGAAACCAATTCCCCAGATATCCTTCACCTTGATATATTCTGTCAACATCTGCTAAGAATAAATTATTTATCTTCATTATAGTAACCCTTAAATATAATAAGAATTGTATGCCAGAGCATTTATTTTTTTCATTCCTCCAACCTATTTCATTGCAAGATTACTAGAAGATAGTAACCTCATTTTTAGGTAAGGAAAGTGTTAGAAAGGTTAAGTGAATTGGTCATTGCCATTTGCAGAATAAGACTGGTAGCTGCCTTGAAGATTGTATAGTGTGACTCAAAACAACCTAACTTATCAATATTAGAGTTCCATTGTATTTATTTCAAACTGCAGGTAAAAATTTAGGACTCTGTTTATGCCTAACATTACTGTAATAGGCTGCTCTATTAAATCATATTAAGTTCTGTTTAAACATAATACATCTTAAGTGTGGACAGTTTCTAACCTTTTGCATTATTAGTGAAATTATGTACTACTAAGCTTATAATTTTTCCATGTGGTTGGTGATCTTAGAAAGAGTCATCTTTGATATTAAGAAACAAAACACAATTATTGTGCCATGCTGAAACAGTAACAAGCTAGCAACCATTTACTCCCTCTCCTTCCCCGTTTCCATCTCCTCTTTGAAATACTCATAAAATCATGCAGAGTAATACTAAGTGACTACATAATACAAAGCAGGTATCAATCAACAATTTCCAAAAACATGGAGACATTATTACTAATCAAAGGTTGAATGGATTAATAAAACAGCAGGGCTAAAGTAGAAAATAGGTTGATAGTCATGTTATCATCAACCCTTGCATATCATGCTCTGCATTTGCCTATTCCAGAACAATTGTTAAGCAAAAAGCCATACCAACTGCACAAACAAAATGTGTAGCTCTAAATGTATATGTTTGGGAAATTAAAATAATGAGAGAAAAGGAATTAAAAAAACACACGAGAATATTTTAGGAAACTGTGTATACTATCATAGGGAAGATGAAAGAAGATCTAATGAGGCAATGTTTTCCATTTTTGTTTTTGTAATTACTGTTGTTTGATTTTGGCTTTGTTTTCAGGTACCCATTTTATTGTAAATAAAAATGAGCACTTCTTCTAAGAAAACCTCCCCATCTATATATTGAGTTCCAAGAAATTTAAGCGAAATAAAAAATAAAACCTCACCTCTATTAAAAGTGATTTACAAGACACGTTTCTAAAAGATTTTCCTAGGGGTGATGCCTGATTAAGATGCATGATTCTGACTGCATCCAAATGTATGCCATAAATGAGGAGAGGGAATCCTCTTTCTTCTCCACTGGCAAATCCCATGATAAAAGTCTTCTCATCTACATATGCTTCTTAAAAATATGTTGCAGCATGAGAGAAATAGGGGAGATTTCAGAGAAAATTCCACTTTCAAAGTAATTTAAGACAAGAGACCAAAGTAAACTTCAGAAAGGAACTATTCTTGTCTTCTCAAATTACTTCATTTTTAAAAATCCAGGGTATTCTTTTACAATTATATCCATCTAAAAATATTCCCTGTAATGTTTCCTGATCTCTGTTGTTTTGTATACATAAAATATTTATTAGAATAATTATTTTTGACTAATTTTCAAAAGGAAAAAGAATAAGTAGCTAAGTACCTCACTAAAAATGTAGTCATTTCTTTCACAATTTTATTTATTTAATTTTTTACTATTGTATGTTATATAAAGCAATGAAAATGGGATGAAACAGGAAGACTGAACACAAATGTCTATAGTACCTACTCCTAAGATCCCAAGAAATAATAGACAAGGTATTTATGAGAGAAAATAATAAATCAAAAAATCAAGAAAGCATCAATGGACCCAAAACTTTGAGCGATTCTTCAAAAATAGAAAGTATTAGGATGAAATTTACAAAGAAAAAATCTAAAAGCAAAGAATATGAAATACACTGAAAATCATACAAATGAAATCATGCAGATGTTTCCTGATGTAGAGAAAACCAAAGATGAGAGACAAGAACAGGCAATCTCTTCAAAGGAGTAATAGGGTCATTGTTTGAAGATTATCTTAGCTTATGCGTCAATCCTCTTGGGCAACTGTCAGCATCATGGCTCTCCTGGAAAGTTTTAAAATCATGTCAGTACCTTGACCACACTTTTAAAAAGTTAATGATGAACTTGGTTTGGGAGCCATGCAGCTGTATGTTTTAAAACTTCTTATTTGATTGTAATATGACATAAGGGTTGAGAACTATGACTTAGAGCTGAAGTCAGCAAACCATAGCCTTCGAATCAAATCCGGCCCACAACCTGTTTTACATGGCCCCAGGTTAAATTGCTTTTTTGTTATTAACTGGCTGAAAAAATTTTTAAAGAGATAACTTTTTATGATGTAAAATGTATTTAAAATTCAAATATCAATGCCAAAAAATAAATTTGTATTGAAATAAAGCATTTCTAATCTTTCACTTACTGGCTAAGGCTGCTTTTCACTAAATTGGCAGAGTTGTGTAATTGTGACATGACAGCATGGACACCAAACCAATATATTTGCTGTCTGGCTATTTAAAGATTAAAGAGGCCAACCTTGGCTTAAAAGATAAATCTATGTGTAATAGTCCATTTTCGTGCTGCTGATAAAGACATACCTAAGACTGCACAATTTACAAAAGAAAGAGGTTTTATTGGACTTACAGTTCCACATGGCTGGGGAAGCCTCAAAATCATGGTGGAAGGCAAAGAGAAGCAACTTTATCTTATGTGAATGGCAGCAGGCAAAAAGAGAGCTCATGCAGAAATACTCCCATTTTTAAAATAATCAGATCTCATGAAACTCATTCACTATCATGAGAACAGCCCAGGGGAGATACACCCCATTAATTCAATCACCTCCCACAGGGTTCCTCCCACAAAACATGGGAATTGTGGGAGTTATAATTCAAGACGAGATTGGGGTGGGGACACATTCAAACTGTATTACTATATTTTCTAACCTTTCCTGATTATAAATCACCTGTAACCATTATTACAAAGAAAAAGAAAGAAAAAACTTAGAGCTTGACCCAAAAATCAGAATTCTCTGTCTCATTATGTACTAAACATAAAGATGATATTTACCATCATGAGAGTTTGGGGAAATATAGAGATAACCATACAATGAAAGTATAAAAATTGCAATAATACTTTAATAAAGCAGTATGAGACCATGGTACCAACAAAGCAAAATTAATTTAAAATTTTGGAAGTTAAAATGGAATCTTTGAAAAAGAAAAGAAGTGCTAAATAAAAGAATAAACAACTAAGTACTAATGCATGAGCTGAGACATTCATGCGGGCTACACTCTGAGAAAGAGAGAGACAGAGACAGAGAGAGAAAGAGAGAGAGAGAGAGAGAGAGAGAGAGAGAGAGAGAGAGAGAGAGAAAGTTTGGAAAAGTTGAAAGAAAAGCTGAACCGCTCTCCAGTACTGCTTATAGGCACTTGCCAAATGGGAACTGGGTTGCATCCTCCTCACTCTCTGTAATTTTCTTATCACTCTTCCTGCATCCTAGTGTTTTATTTTATGCCTTATTCCTTCTTACATTCTGATGACTGCAGGGATCACATGCTGAGAGCTCCCAGGTTGGGAGGAAAGCCATCTCCCTGCTTGACATAACCACTTTCCCAGAGGAGAGTCCTGTGCAACCAGAACAGGGGTGGCTGTCATTTTCAATGTGCAGGTGACTCCTGAAGATTGAGTCCGGTGACATTTAAAGCCATGAGTTCCGAAGAGGCTGAGTTATTGAAAAGTCCCAAGGGTCTGAATGAAAGTGAGTGTCTTTAATCAACATTCACAATAGTCTAGAAAACCCTATACTGTGCTGGTTGAGGCAAAGGTCAACGTTGCTACACTGTTCACCGAGGGAGGGGAACAGTGGCCATTAGCACCAGCCTCACATATGTTGTAACACATGCAAAAGTATGTACCAGTTATTTCTTTTTTGATTTTTTTTAAATAACCAAAAAAGCCTCCCTCCTCACTGTTTTCATGGGCTAATGTTGAGTGTCTGTGGAAGAAAAGAAATAATATAGATTAAAGCAGAAACAAATGAGATTGAAATTTAAAAACAATACAAAAGATCAATACAATAAAAAGTTCATTGTTTGAAAAGACAAAGTCAAACCTTTAGCCACACTAAGAAAAAAGAAAAGACAGAGGACTCAAATAAATAAAACCAGAGATGAAAAAGGAGACATTACAAAAAAATCACAGAAATTCTAAGTACTATAAGAAGCTAGTATGAACAACTCTATGCCAATAAATTCAAAAGCTTGGAAGAAATTGATAAATTCCTAGTCCTACCAAGACAGAATCAGGAAGAAGTTTGAAACCTGAATAGACAAGATCAAAATTGAGACCAAAACTATAATAAAATGTCTCCAACAAAGAAAAACCTGGGGCCTGATGGCTTCACTGATAAATTTTACCAATCATTTAAAAAACTATACCAATTCTACTGAAACTATTCCAAAAAGAGAGAAGGGAATATTTCCAAACTCATCCTATGAGGTCAGTATTAACATGACACCAAAACCAGACATGTATAAAAAGAAACTATAGGCCAATATCCCTGATGAACATTGATGTAAAAATTCCCATAAAAAATACTAAAAATGTGAATTCAATGACACATTAAAAAGATCATTCATCATGACCAAGTGGGATTTATCCCAAGGGTGTAAGGATGGCTCAACATACGTTAATCAAGCAATGTGATACATCATATCAACAAAATAAAGAACAAACACCACATGATCAGTTCAATTAATGCTGAAAAAGTATTTGATAAAATTCAACATCTTTCATGGTAAAAACCCTCAAAAAACTGGGTATAGACAAGACATACCTCAACACATACAAAGAGCCATATATGACAGACTCACTGCGAGTGTAATACTGAATGGGGAAAAATACTGAAAGCCCTCTGTCTTAAGATCTAGAACACGATAAAGATGGCCCTTGTCACCACTGTTATTCAACATAGCACTGAAAATCATAGCTCAAGCAGTAAAACAAGAGAAAGAAATAAAGGGCATCCAAATTGAAAATGAACAAGTCAAATTATCATGTTTTTGTAGATAAAATGATGTTATATTTGGAAAACCTAAAGATTCTACCAAAAAATCTATTAGAACTGATAAATTCAGTAAAACTGTAGGATACAAAATCAACATACAAAAATCAGTGGCATTTTAATATAATAAGAGCAAACAATCTGAAAAAGAAATCAAGAAAATAATCCTATTTACAACACCTACAAATAAACTAGGCTATCTATGATAAAACTTAAAGACATGAAAGATCTCTACAATGAAAACTATAAAACACTTATGAAAGACATTATAGAGGGTGAAAAAAAATTGAAAGATATTTTATGTTCATGGATTTTTTTTTTTTTGAGACGGAGTTTCGCTCTTGTTACCCAGGCTGAAGTGCAATGACTTGTTCTCGGCTCACCGCAACCTCCGCCTCCTCCTGGGTTCAAGCAATTCTTCTGCCTCAGCCTCCCGAGTAGCTGGGACTACAGGCATGTGCCACCATGCCCAGCTAATTTTTGTATTTTTAGTAGATACAAGGTTTCACCATGTTGACCAGCATGGTCTTGATCTCTTGACCTTGTGATCCACCCGCCTCGGCCTCCCAAAGTGCTGGGATTGTAGGCATGAGCCACCGTGTCTGGCCTATGTTCATGGATTTGAAGAACAAATATTGTTAAAATATCCATACTACTCAAAGCAATCTACAGATTCAATGCCGTTGCTATCAAAATACCAATAACATTCTTCACAGAAATATAAAAAATAATTATAAAATTTACATAGAACCACAAAAGACCCAGAATAGCCAAAGTCATTCTGAGGAAAAAAAAAAAAAAAAAAAAAAAAAGGACACAAAATACCTGAATTAAAATTAAACTTTATAGGTATAGTAATTAAAACACCATGGTACTGGCATAAAAGCAGACACATAGACCAATGGAAACAGCAGAGAGAACCCAGAAATATATCCATACATCCACAGTGAAATCATTTCAACAAAGGGGCCAAAACATATATCGGGGAAGAGGACAATGTCTTCAATAAGTGCCGCTGAAAAAACTGGATATCCATAGTAGAAAAATGACACTAGTTACTTACCTCTCACTATATACAAAAATCAAATGAAAATAGATTAAAGACTGAAATTTGTGACCTGAAAATATGAAATTACTAAAAGAAAATACTAGGAAAAATCCACAGGATATTGGTCTGGGCCAATATATCTTTAATACTCCAAAAGCACAGGCAATCAAAATGAAAATGGACCAATGGGATCAGATCAGTTTTAAAAAAATACAGATCAAGTTAAAAAGCTTCTGCACAGCAAAGGAAACAGCAAAGTAAAGAGACAACCCACAGAATGGGAGAAAATATTTACAAACTATCCATTTGACAATGGATTAATAAGTAGAATATGGAAGAGTGCAACAACTCAATAGGAAAAAAAATATGATAATCTGATTTTAAAATGGGCAAAATATCTGAATAGACATTTCTCAAAAGACATAAAAATAGCAAACACATATAGGAAAAGGTGCTCAACATCATAGCCCATCAAATAAATGTAAATCAAAATTACAGTCAGATATTTTCTCATTGTATGAGAAAAATGGTTTTTATCCAAAAGACAGGCAATAATGAATGCTAATGAGGATGTGGAGAAAAGGAAATCCTCACAGTGCATTGTTAGTGGGAATGCAAATTAGTACAGCAACTATGGAGAACAGTATAAATGTTCTTTGAAAAGCTAAAAATAGAACTGCCATATAATCCAGCAATCACACTGCTAGGTATATACCCAAGAGAAAGGAAATTAGTCTATCAAAGACATATCTGCCCTCCCACTGTTATTGCAGCACTATTTGCAATCACCAAGATTTGGAAGTGTCTGTCAACAGACGAATGGATAAAGAAAAAGTGGCACATATACACAATGCTGTACTATTCAGTGATTGAAAGAATTATATCCTGTCATTTACGACATGGATGAAACTGGAGGGCATTTTGTTAAGTGATATAAGCCAGGCACAGAAGGCCAAACTTACTATGTTTTCACTCATTTGTGGGAACTAAACATTAAAATAATTAAATTCATGAAGATAGAGAGTTTAATGATGGTTATCAGAGGCTGGGAAGGGTAGTAGAAGTAGGAGAAAAGTGGGAATGGCTAAATGGATACAAAAATATAGTACAAGAAAATGAATAAGATCAAGTATTTGAGGCCAGGTGTGGTGGTTCACACCTGGAATCCTAACATTTTAGGAGGGTGAGATGCTCAGAGTGCTTGAGCTCAGGAGTTCCAGACTAGCCTGGACAACATGGCAAAACTACATCTCTATAAAAAACACAAAAATTAAATGAGCATGGTGGTGCCCCCCTATAGTCCCAGCTATTTGGGAGGCTAAGGTGAGAGGATCACTTCAGTGTGGGAGATTGAGTCTGCAGTGAGCAGAGATCGTGCCACTGCACTCTAGCCTAGGTGATACAGTAAAATCTTGTCAAAAAAAAAAAAAAAAAAAAGAAAAGAAAAGAAAGGAAGGGAGGGGAGGGTAAGGAAGGGGAGAAGAAGAGGGGAGGGTATGGGAGGGGAGGGGAGAAAAAAGGAGATCATTTGATATTTGATAGCATAACAAAGTGATTACAGTCAACCGTAAATTCTTGTACATTTTAAAATAACTAAAAGAGTATAACTGAAATGTTCATAACACAAAAAAATAACTGCTTGAGGTGACGGAAGCCCCATTTACCCTAATGTGATTATTATGCATTGTATAATGTATAAAAATATCTCATGTACTCCATAAATCTATATACCTATGGTGTACCTCCCACAAAAGTAAATTTAAAAAAAATTGTTAAGACTTAACTGAGATTAAATGATCAGAGATGAAATTAGTAGAATGGCACTGTAGCAGCTATTTTAATAACTGAAGGTAGTGACCTGGTAGCAATTTAACTTGAAAGAAATTTCTAAGTGCTTGGCTGAGTATTAAAACAGTTTCTCATATGGCATTATACAAAGGTCTGTTTATGTACAAGAATTGTGGCAAAACTCTAGTGATATACATCAGTCCTCTTTTGCTCTATGTTTGCAGCCAAATAAGCTACAACCATTATAAAGGAGAAAAGCAGCTAACTTAATATCCTAAAACAATAAATTCTTAGACATAGTAAAATAAATACCTTAAAATTACAAAAAAAAGCAGCTAACAAATGACTCAAAAGAATAAAAAACTGAAATAGAATTTTGTTGAAGGCCTTCTCTGCATCTGTTGAGATAATCATGTGGTTTTTGTCTTTGGTTCTGTTTATGTGGTCAATTACGTTTATAGACTTGCATATGTTGAACCAGCCTTGCATCACCGGGATGAAGACTACTTGACCATGGTGGATAAGCTTTTTGATGTGCTGT
>CAUYLG010069479.1:0-44634 GCA_963573385.1 Cacajao melanocephalus | reverse complement strand
CCGCCTCCCGCCTCCCGCCTCCCGCCTCCCGCCTCCCGCCTCCCGCCTCCCGCCTCCCGCCTCCCGCCTCCCGCCTCCCGTCCCTCCCCCTGCCTGCCCCTCCCACCCGGCCTGTTAGGTGTGCCCAGTCTGCGTTCTTTCTGGGGCCCATGTTGGAGGCTCCTTCCTCCTGCTCTAGAAGGATGAGGGTGTGGTCTGGTCTTAGCGGATGTCATTCTGAGCATTCATTTTCTTCCCGGCACTAAGGCTGGGAAGATGAGCGAAATACTGGGTCCCTTGGGTGATGCTGGTGCAGGAAGAAGAGGGTTGAGGGAAGTTAAGGGTGAGCTCTTCCTGCCAGGGCCACGGCGTTTTCTGCAGCGTGGCTCTCCCTGGTTCTCCCAGCCTGCTGCCCATGCTCATAGGAAGAGCAGCTTCTGAGGCATCAGGACAGCTACCACCCAGGTGAGGCTCCCAGGAGGGCACCTGGACCCCCGGCCTTCCCACTTGGGACCCCCGCTGCCTGCGCCGAGAGAAGGGCTCACCTCCACGCATGCACTTTGGTTTTGCTCTGCCATGTTGTGGCCGCACCTGACACTGGGTCTCCCACCGAGGGCCACCAGCATCGTTTTCATTAGCAAAGCTGGCCATGCGCCGAGGCACCCAAGGTGTTCATTAGGCAAAACCTCCCCCCAAGACTGAAGGGTGAAGCCTCTCACTCCCAGGAGAGACTCTCACCCAAGCTGTGGACCCTACAGCCAAGGACAGTCCAGCACCTGCGTCTCGGGGTCTTCAGGGTGAAGCGGAATGGCCCCAGAGCTCAGCACGGTGCCGCCCACAGGAAGTCCGCAGCTGCTGGCTTCTCCCAGCTCCCCACGATGCCCCAACCTCAGGCTCCTGCAGAGCAGCTGCACTTTTCTGCCTGGGCGCTGTGGCCACAACCTCTGCCAAGTGGGGACCCTGGGGCACAGCCATGTCCACCCTTCCCGGAGGCCTGGGGTCTCTGGGATCTTCTTGGCCCATTCTTTCCCTCCCCCATCCCAAACCTTGAGCTTCCCCATCTCACCCTTTCCCGAACCCAGCTTCCGTATTCACTTCCCCGCTGCCTCCGTCTGAGCCATGGGGTAGAGGTGGGCCTGCCTGCAGAGGAAAGCAGGAAGCTGCTTCTGCTGATGTTCTAGAATGTGCTGTATGGTCAGGCTTTGGGGCAGGGTACACAGTTCACCCTCCCAGGCACCAGCCCCCATCCAAGTAGCCCCAGCCTGTTTGCATGGCTCAGCATAAGAGTTAAAGAGGCCTGGGCTGGGTGGGCTCCAGCAGACCTGTCTGGACACCATCTGGCCCGGAGACACCCACAGCAACTGGGCAAGGAGGAGCTGAATGCAGGAGACCCGCTCTGCATCTGGCTGTGCCCGGTGCGGGGGAGTGCTGGGGTCCCAGGTGCCCAAGGGAGGTGGGGCACCCCACTGGCAAAGCTTCCGCATCAGCCAGGAGGGCAGCAGGCGGGGTGTGGGCGGGTGAGTGGCATCTCTCCATGCCTTCCCCTCCCAGGCAGCTTTGCACCCAGTGCTGGGTGGCCAGGGAGAGGAAAGTACCAGGCCGGCCCAGGCAGTAGCATCCTCCCCGGTTCCCATCCTCCCCGCCGGCTCTGGGACTTCGCTTTTTATGTGGCCAGGGTTTCTGGAGAGAATATTCTCCTGAATAACAGGATCTCTGCAAACCAGAGGGATCTGGGGCAGCGGCAGAACACTCGGATGCCCCAGCCTCCTCACTCTGCCCCACCGTGGCCCCACCACAACCTGGAGAGCCTCCCTGGAGCCTTGTTTCTGGGATCTCTCAGTTCCCCCAAAGTCCTGGGGTCCACACCTCCCCTATTGACACCCTCAGAACACTAAGGCCTGGGCCCGTGAGGCCCCAGGGCTGCGGTTTTTCACCAGGTGGGACAGGAGCAGTCGCCTCCTCTGTAAGACCTGGTGTTTAGCCAAGTGTGCTGCCCATCCCAGTGGAGGGAGCTGGCCTGGGCGGGACTTGGCTGGGGTCCCAGGGCCAGGTGCCCCCAGGTGAGATGGGTCCACTCTTCAATTCCCTTTCAGAGCGGCCACGCCCTGGCTGGAAGCTGCTCTTCTCCCCCAGCTTGGACCACTCCGTTTTAGGGTTGGCAGCGAGGTGGGCACAATCTTGGTCCCGCTGTCACACTCTCTCCCCCAGGCAGCCCTGGCATGCCTGTGCTCAGGAGCACCCAGGAGCTGCATGACACAGACCTTGGTCTCCTCCGTGACTCTGTCCCTCCGGGTGGCACCGGAGGGTGTTCTGAAAACAGTAGTTTGAGAACCGTTTGATCAGAAGACTTGCCCCTGGCTTTTTCCATCCAGCACCTACTTCTCCAGGCCCTGAGCCGTCCTCTGCCCCTCCCTGTTCTCCCAGGCCTGCTCTCTCCACTGTCCCCACTTTCACCTGCCCAGGGAGACCCCGCCTGCAACACCCGAGGGCTTTGTTAGCACAACTCAGTTCAAATGTCTGATTAGTCCTTAGGAGATCGAGGGGTCAATTTTCCACCGCTCCTTCCTCTCCATTTAACTAATTTAACTGCACGATTGTTACAAATTTCATTTTATTATAGCCCCGCTTCTCAGTCCAATTGAATTACTAAAATCTCATTTTCTCAGAAGTGCTGAATATGTAATTAGAGGAAAAATTATGCTCCTGCCTGCCTATTAGGATGGCTCCATGCATGTGCGCTGCATGTGACATGTGGCAGCCACACTGACGTCCTCCGTGCGGTGGGCCTGGCTGGAGGCAGGCGAGAGGCGGGGGGGGCACGGCACTCCTCAGGCTGGGCACAGCCTCTTCCAATGTCTCACCTTGCAGGGTGGGCCCCGCACCCCGGCCGGGTGAATGAGAACATGTGTGTTCAGGCAGCCCCATGACTGCAAGAGGGGAAAACCACATTAACTCCCGATTACAAATTAAACAATATCTGTGGGCCATTGTAATTAAAGGGAAATTCAATTCCCTTCTAATGCCCCATTATGTCTGGCTCTGCAAGGTAAAGCTGGGATTGTGCCGCTAGTTTAATGGGACCGGAGGTTACAAAGGAGCATGAACATCACCCTGAGGTTCATCCTCCTTTTTCTGGCTCCCAATTCTCAGCAGGGGCAAGTAGGGCAGGAAGGCTGAGAGCTGTCTTGTAAACTGTCTACTCCTGAATTTCCTCCCATCCCTGTCCCCCAGAAGTCCTGCTGAGGCCTCATAATCTCCTTCGACTGTTGTGAGTTGATTTGACAGGAGGCTCTGGTCCTCCTAGAGTGTGGATGTGGCCAGGCACGGTGGCTCACACCTGTAGTCCCATCACTTTGGGAGGCTGAGGCAGGCGGATCAGGAGGTTGGGAGTTTGAGACCAGCCTCACCAACATGGTAAAACCCCCTCTCTACTAAAACTACAAAAGTTAGCTGGGCATGGTGGCACACACCTGTAATCCCAGCTAGTCAGGAGGCTGAGGCAGGAGAATCGTTTGAACCCAAGAGGCGGAGGTTGCAGTAAGCCGAGATTGCACCACTGCACTCCAGCCTGGGCGACGGAGCAGGACCCTGTCTCAAAAAAACGGAAGAGCCACAACTGGAAAAGCAAGAGCACTTCAGCCACCAGCTGTGAGGACAGACAGGGCAGCTTCAGGGCCTCCATACACCCCCGAGGGGGGTGGGTTGCAGTAGGATGCATTGTCTCCAGAAAGCGAGGTCACTTCCTGGAACAGCATCCCCGCTGGTCTGCAGAGACCCAAGTGAGGGAATGGGGTGTGTGCCCGAGCTGTGCAGTGCCTACAGGCCTCCATGGAGGGGTCATTGGCAGCAGAGGACAGGCTTCTGGGGCCTGTCACGTCCCTCCTCCAACCTGACCTGTCCCCTGGGCTTGGCGAACGTCTGCTTCTTGCCTCTGTGACTTGATTTGTGCTGGCTCCTTCCTTGGCTCACTGTTGTGCATCCTTCAAGGCTCCAGCTGAGCCACCTCCTCCAGGGAGCCTCCCCTGAGTGCCTCAGTCTGGACAACCCACCATAGCCAGGCTTCGTTTTCTGTCCTGCTACAGATTATCTGCAGAGGTGTTTCTAACCTGCAAATTCCTGGAGGGCAAGGACCAGATAGACACCTTCCTTGCCTTGGGCTTTGCTAGCAGTTAGCACTGTGACCAGCCTGCAAGGTTTTTTTTTTTTTTTTGAGATGGAATCTCGCTCTTGTCACCCAGGCTGGAGTGCGGTAGCACGATCTTGGCTCACTGCAACCTCTGCCTCCCGAGTAGCTGGGATTATAGGCATGCGTCACCACGCCTGGCTAATCTTTGTATTTCCAGTAGAGACAAGGTTATGCCGTGTTGGCCAGGCTGGTCTCGAACCCATGACCTCAAATGCTCCACCCACCGTGGCCTTCTAAGTGCTGGGATTACAGGCATGGGCCACTGCACTTGCCAAGATGTTTATAAAAAAGATGAATGTGAATGAATCGATGAATGAATGAATCCCAAGTCCTTTTGTCACTTCTCGGAAAGTTCTCTGGCCCAAGAGTTTGTTTGAGAATGGGCAGGTGGGATGTGGGGGTTCCCTGGGAGCCCAGGCCTGCTCCAGGGTGAGCTTGGGATGGATACATGGCAGGAGGGACAGCTGGAGACTGTGACCGCCCCACATACCCGGGGACTGCCTGGCTCTTAGAACTTAGGCCTTGGCCTTACAGGGTAGCTGAGACCCCATCCAGAGACCATCATGGATCTGTCGTGCTCTTCCCTGCAGCTTGAGGTGGGGGTACACTTCCGGGCTGTCTATTGCATGCTCACATGCTCGCGCCTTGCACGGGGGCCTTTGTGGCCCCCAGCTCCACCCCTTGGGTGCGGGGAAATGCTAAGATTCCAGGTGTTAGCCATGGCTCCAGGCCGCCTGCCCCGCCCCACATCTGGGAGGGCATCACGAATCACACATGGATTTTTCCTCCCGGCCCGGAGCTGTGTCTGCATGCCCTAATCCCAGCTTCATCTACTCAGGGATCTCAGGAGAATCCCCTAGGGCCGGAGCTAGACAGTCACTTACTACTCAAGCGCAGTGTTCCTGGGGAAGGCAGCCCTCGCTGCGCACTGGCCCTTCCTGGGGCCAGGGAGGCCCTGGGCAGAGTTGCCCCCCATTTTAGCTGCACTTCAGGGGGCAGTGGAGGCTGCATCAGTAGTGGTGGGGAGAAGTGCTCCTGGACACAGGTGCACATAGTGGGCGCGCATACACTGAAGCCACCGAGCCGTTTTGAGGCTGCCCTCGTCCTGTAAGGAAGGTGGGAGTAGCGACCTGTCCTCACCTTCCTCAGCAGCTGTAGGGTGTGAGTGTGGAGGTCGTATGTGTGTTTGAGTGTGGATGTGTGCGTGACCAACGTGTGGGTGTAGGTGACGGTTGCACATCACTCTGTGTATGTGTGTCCCCCAGCTGCGGGCATGCAGCGTGGGCGTGGGCACGGTCCTGTGCATGTGTCCCTACCACCCCAGCTGAACTCTTGAGTGTGTGAGTGAGTGGCAGTCAATTTCCTGGGTTCAGCTGAGACCAGGTGAGCATTTCCCAAAGGCATGTTGCTTGAGAATGAAGGGGAACACATAGGTCTCCAGGAGCCTGCCACAGATGCGTGTGGAGCCCAACCCTCCAGGTGTGCCAGGCTCGGTCCACAGGGTGGTGTCCCTGGGCAGCTTGGGCTAAGCCGGGGACACTGGTCTCAGAGCTCCTGGAGAGCCAGGGCCGCAGGCAGTCGGGCCCCGAGCCATCTCCATCTCCAGCATAGAATCCATGAGGAGGAACTGCCTGGGCCAGCGCTGCCCCCAGGACTCTCGTCCCAACCTGCCCCTGCCTCCTGCTCTCTTCTCAGTGGACACCCGGGCACCCCCAGTCAGCTCACCCGGTGCTGGGCATTGAGTCAGAGCCTCCCTGGCCACCCGGCACAGCTCTGTGAGTCTCCGCTCCCCAACTCACACCAACTCCCGCCGCCCACCTGCCACAGAGATGCCCGCTCGGTCCTCATGTGGCCTCGGTAGCTGCATTATCTTGGTGCCTGTGTGGCCTTGGTGTCTCTGTCCATGAGCTGGACATGGCCTGCAGCCTTGCCTTCACTGTGTATGAAAGCACTTAGCATACAGCAGGTGCTCAAGCAGTGCTGGTTGAGCCTTACAGCACACTCCACTGTCCCTTCCTTTGCACCCCTGGGAGCCCTGAGTGTCCCATCTCTGGGAGTCCCAATAGCCATCCTGGGGCAGCCGTTGGGGACGCTAGAGAAGAGACTGCCACGCGGGCTGAGCCAGGTCCCTTTCCAGGTCCCAAAATCACATAAATGGTGCTGTGCCTGCAGCTGGGCTCCTGACCTGGACACCAAGCCTTCACCGCCTTCCTCGCCAGCCATGGTCGGGTGTCCTTAGCAAGGGCTGTCGGAAGCAGACCCAGCCTGCTTCTGCTCCAGTTGGCTCTGTTTGTAGGGGCTCTGGTTGGGGTGTTTGGGAGTAAGCAGGCGTGAGAGCTGCAAGCCAGGTGCCTGGTGCCCTGGCCTCAGAGGCGTGGGAAAGTGGAAGAACAGGAGCAGGCTGGCAGTGCCCCCATGCAGCCTACTCAGCCCGCCCCAGGCTCTTCACATCTTTACTGGCTCACCACAGCCCGAGAGGTGGGCACATTGCTATCCCATTCTACAGTAGCGGAAACTGAGGGGCAGAGGGCATGGGAAGCCTGCCCAGGGCCAGCCGACTGGTCTGCCACAGACCAGGTGGCGTAAACAAAAGGTGTTTCTCCTCTTGCAGCTCTGAAGCCTGGAAGTTTGAGACCCAGGTGTGGGCAGGGTTGGTTCCTTTGGAAGCCTCTCTTCCTTGGCTGTGGATGGCCGCCTTCGCCCCGTGTCCTCACGTGGTCGTCCCTGTGTGTGCATGTCTGTGTCCTAATCACCTCTTTTTGTAAGGACGCTAGTCATATTGGATTAGGGCCCACCCCAGTGACCCCAGTTTAACGTCATCACCTCTTTAAGGGCCCGGTCCCCATGCACAGCCACTTTCTAAGGTACGAAGGGTTTGGACTTGAGCGTAGGAGTTAGAGGGGGTGGCACAGCTCAGTCCCTCTCAGCAGCAGAGGCAGCTCCCCCAACCATCCAACCCCATCCTAGCTTGCAGTCACCCCCCCACCCCCCCCCCCCCGTGCTGCGTCTCCAATCCTGCAGTGACCATAAACAGCACTCATCGTTCGTCTGGGGCTGGCCAGCCAGGGAGTGGGGTGCCCTTGGTCATCAGGGCTACCATGTGCCAAGCTGGGTGGAACACGGCACTGCCAGCCTTAAGAGGTGGTGGTGGGGACAGCGTGGGCCTGGAAGGGACTGTTTATGCCCTGGCCTCTGTCCCCCTGCAGAGCTGGCTCTCCTGGGAAGGGCGGCTCAGCTTTTAGGGACTGAGGGAGACCTGGCCCCGTACAGCCTCATCCCTGGGTCCTCAGACTTCACCACGCTGGGTCCCTTGGGCACGTCAATAAGTGGCAGCAGCCAGTTCTCACTGTCTATGGGCTGGATTCAGTGACCCAGGGGGAAGCCAGGCATCCTGTTCTTGGCAGGTCCCCTCGGAGCGTCCTGATCGGATTCTGGGGCCTCACAGGGAGAAACTTTGCAGTCAGTGTCTGTGGAAGGGGTGCGTGGATGGCAGGTGGGCTGTCCTCAGAGGGGATGGGCAGCTGTGGGCTCTTGCCCAGGCCACAGGGCCAGCTGCACACTGGACAGCGCCTGGGTGCTGATAGGTGCCAGCCCAGGGCAAAAGCAGAGGGAGCGTGAGGACAGAGTGGGGGCTGTGGGGTGGGAGATGGGAAGTAAGAATGGAGCCCACGGCCAGATATGCGAAGGAGAGAGCAGGACCAGGACACCAGAGGGGTCTCTCTGGGTCCCTGGGGTCCTCCAGAGGCTCCTGCCCTGGGCCCCCTCCCCCACCTCCCTGGCCCACAGCAGTGGCCGGGGAGAGCACAGGGGCCGCCACTCTGGCCAGGGAGGCTGCAGACCAGACAGTGTGGCTCTGTAGCTTGCCAGGGATGAAATTCATTCTCACCCAGCCGCCACAGCGGGGCAAACACAGCCAGCCAAGGGCACGGAGTCCCTGCGCCTGCCAGCATGCCCTGTTTCCTCACAGGCCTCCTGTAGAAGGGCCAGTTCTCATCAGCAGAAGCCGAGGACTCCAGCAAGCCAGGCTCGCCCTGTCCTGCTGTCCCACTCAGGGGCCGGCCAGCACCTAGGTCAGGCTTTTCGGGCCGTGTGGTCTCTGCTGCAGCTCCTCACTGATGCTGCAGTAGTGCAAGAACCACCACAGACAATATGTGAGTGAGTGGGTGTGGCCAGGTTCCAATAAAACTTTATTTACACAGAGAAGCAGTGGGCCAGATTTGGCCCAAGGGCTGAATTTTGCCTGTTTTGCCTGTTGACCATGGGGCCCCTAGACCTGCCCAACTGGAGATGTGGAAAAGGGGTGAGGGCGGCCAAAGAAACCCAGTCCACTGCCCTCACAGTGTGTGGGGCTGCCAGGTCTCTGGGGTTACTGTCCCTACGAATGGGGATCCTCCCAGCCAGGGGCTCTGCCTCTGGTGTAGACCCAGGGAGGCTGGTCCAGAGATCTATGGTTGGTTCTGGGTGGATGAAGACTGGAGGAGTGGGGTGGCCACCATGGAACACCCAAACATCCCGAGTCCTGGCCAGCAGAGGCTGAAGAACAGTTTTTCTCTGGGTGACCTCCCTGCATGCCCGATCTCTCTGCATCCAAGACCCCCAGAAGGCTCAGAGCCTAGCAAAAGAGGCAGGCGCATTCTCCTTCCCAAGACTTTCTCCCCGTCGTCCCCAAGTGTGTCAGTTCCTAGAACAGCAGCCAGATTAGACTCAGGCACCAGGGGACGGCTAGGCCTGGCCAAGGGACGAGGCTGCTGAATGATGCCCACCTGGAGGGCCAGGGAGGGTCTGGATTTGAGGCATCCCCGAGAGGCCCTGCCATGTTCACCTGGGAGGCAGTGGTGCTGGACTGGTACTGAGGCTTTGGCCGGACACCCAGGCCCTGGGGCTGTCAGAGAGGAGAGGTGTGGGTGGGACCAGCTCCATCCCCAGCCACCATCAGGAGGGGAGTGCCTCTGAGATTCCTCCAACTTGGGGGCGCAGGAGTGGGCTTCCTCCTGCCAGGCTGTGGCACCCTGGGGGCTCCCACCACCCACCCTCCAGTCCTCGCCTCCCCCGTCCTGGAGGTGCTGGTACCCCCGTTCTCTTGCCCACCCCAGTCAGAGAGTTGGTCGTCCACAGAGAGTTGTCTCCGTGCCCCTAAGTGACAGGGTCCTTCTCCCCACCCGCTTTGTCCTCACCCTGAGGTCCCCCTGCCCCAGCTCTGGCCGCCTCGACTCTGTCACACAACATTACCATTTCATAATACTTTGAAATATACATGAAGTCGGCTGAATGCAGACAAAATTGCACCATTTACTGCATGAATATTTCATGCTGGCTCCGCTCCGAGGTATCCGTCTGATGGAGCTGGGAGCCTGCCGCCCGGACCTCCCTGCCCACTGGCTTCCTGCCCGAGAGCGGGCAGTGCCCGGCTCCTCTGCTGAGTTGGGGTTGCCCGAGGAGTGGGGAGGGGACAAGTGTTGAGGAGTCCAAGTGATTGTCGGGGGTACTGTCGGGGCTGAGGGGTGTGGGGTGCATTCCGAGCAGCGCTCTGGCAGCCACACCCCCACCTTGTGGGCTCAATGTCTGCAGTAAAACCTCACCAAGACACAGAGCCCCTGGCGGAGTGGGACATGGCACTGGCTGGCCACTTTAGCACAGTACTCGGTCAGAGGCTGCTGCTGCCCTGGGAACCGCTGGGAAGAACTCACACACCCTGGCAGGGAGGCCCCCGCTCACAGCTGCCCACTGCCCCTCCCCCACCTGCCCTCTGGATGCGTGGCATGGCTGCCACCCCTTCCTCAGACGCTGAGGCCGGGGTGCCAGTGCCACCCAACGAGGACCGAGGCGTCCTGGGAGGAACAGGACCCAGGGGGCTGTGGGAGAGCGGGGAGGGAGGTGGGGGTGCGCTGCCTGCCTGTACGTGTGCAGGTGCCTGGGAGGCTCACGCTTGGGGAGGGGAGCGCAAGCGCTCCATCCACTCTTCCCCACGCATCTGCTTAGGCACCCACTCCTTTACTGAACACCTGCTGTGTCCTGGGCATCGTGACAGCCCCTGGGGTGCAGCAGAGAACGAAAGACGAGGTCTTGGTCCTCACAGGCTCACCATCTGCAGGGCCCCGAGACAGAGGCTAACAGGGGAACCCCCTTCAGACAGGGTGGCCAGGGAGGACATCTCTGAGGGGACAGCTTTGAAACAGAAGGAGCCGGGCAAGGAAAGACTGAGGGAATAGCCTTGTGGCCACAGGGAAGAGCACGTACGAAGGCCCAGAGGCAATAGAGCTTAGCATGTTCAAAGAACTGATTGCAGACTCTGGTGGCTGGAGCCAGCCAGGACTGGACCGGGAGGCAGGGAGGAGACCAGTAGAGCCTTGTGGGCTGGGGTCAGGAGAGTGCATTTCTTCAGAGTGAAGGGGAATCGTCAGAGGTTTCAGGTAGCAGAGAGGCACAGTCCAGTTCGTGCTCTTTTAACTCCGTCTCCCGGGCTGCTGTGGGAGCCAGAACTGGGCCCTCCCCTACCCACCTCAGGACAGTTGGTTCTGCGGTTGTCACTTGAGGATGGAGTTGATTATGGGGCTGGAGACCACCATGGTCAGTGGGCTCAGGCCTGGGGGGGCATGTGGTGGGAGGGGGCTGGGCTGCAATGGCAGGTGCCAGGTATCGACATCCACGGTCCCTGCCAGGTAGAACGCCCATTGGCAAAGGTGGGAGGAGGAGGTGGGAAGCCAGGTGCTGAGGTGCAGGCGGTGGCATTGATGACACGTGATTCTCCCCTGGTTTCTTTTCCTGTGTGTGTAATGTCTGTGCAGCAAGTAAGGATTGGGAGGAATGAAGAATAAAAATCCAGATGGGAAGTTGGGGAGCTTGGTGTTCTCAGTGCTGTGTGTCCTTGGGCAAGCCCCTTTGCCTCTCTGGGCTCTGTTAAATAGGAAGCCTGGCCCACCGTGATTCCCAGGGACCTGCCAGCTTTAGCCACTCCTGTCATTCTGAAGTCCCCAGCCCTGACACTGGGGCTCAGCTGGCCTCACACCTGTTACCACCCCTCCAACCCAAAAATGGGCTTCTCGTGGAGAGAGACAATTTTCTAGCAGAGAGAATTTGGAAATTCTCTCAGTGAGGCGTGAAGTTCCTTCGGCTCCTTCTAGAAGGCCTGTGCTGTTTGCCTCCCTGGCCACACCCTCTGGGCATCTTGGCCAGAGTGGGGTGCAGGGAAATGGGGTGACCATGGGTAGTCATTGCTGTGTCCACCCCCACCCCAGCCAAGGATCTGGGGGTCAGCAGTTCTGCAAAATGGGAGGGACCCCAGAGCAGGCCAGGGGTCAGGGGAGACACAGCCGGCCCAGGGCGAGACAGGAAACGTGAGTTGGTCAGTGAGTTAGGGGCGAGACGGGGACAGAGGAAAGAGGGCAGCCCCGGCAGGTAGAGGTCTTGCCCTGCACTTAGGGAGTAGGGTGTGACGGGGTGTCTGGACCATGGGTCCACCCGACCCTAGGCACCCCCAGACCTTCCCTGCCTCGCCAGAGAAGGGCTGGAAACCCCCCAAGCATAGTCAGGGGTGTGGAGTGCTGGCAGCCTGTGAGCACCCTCAAGAAAGAAACGGGTGATCCAGCAACAGCCTGGAGGCCAGCACGGTGTTCCTGGTGTGAGAGGATGGGGCACGTCCCGGCGCCTGCGCCCAGGCTGCTCTTCCCCTCTGCCCTGTCTTCGCCTCTGGTCCTGCCCCCTTCGGAATGTGGATCTTGTTTTGTCCCCCGCGGCCCTGTCTGCCCTGCTCTGGCCCTCTGGCTGGTGTGCCATTTTTCCTTCCCTCTTTTTCCCTTTATCTGTCTCCTTACAGGGTCCCTCCACCTCTCCTCACTCCCAGGGTCTCTGCCCGCCTTTGCGGCTTGCAGACTTGCACAAAGGGTCCAGGGCGCTTGTGGGGAGTTAAACGGGGAGCACACAGAATGAGTGCCCTCATCCCAAGTTTGGGGTGACCCCCGGCCCAGCTGGAGACACCCTGACCCTGGTCCCCGCTAAGGAGTCTGCTTCCCTGCCTTGGCTGGGGCCTGCACTGCTTCTGCGGCTGTCTGGGCCTCGGCTGGCGCAGCGCTTTGATTTATCTGGAAGGCGGTGTCCACGTTTGCTGACCCGAAGCAGCGCATCTCAGCTCCACTGAGGATGGGCTTGGGGAGGCGCCTTGAAATCTTGCCCCGAGGGTGTCCAGGTCCCAGGCTCTGGAGAGCAGCTGGGCCTGGACGTGGCTTCAGACCCTGCAGGGATGGAGCCCTCTGGGGCTCTCTCCACCCCAGCCCCTCTGCCCGGGCCCCCACTCGCCCACTTACGCACCATCTCAGGCTCCCAGCTGAGACTGGCTGTAGGCCACCGTGTGTTGGGACTGGCGGGTGGGGGGAGCCCTGTGGCCTCCCAGCCTCCCATTACCCCTCCTGCTTCCCCGTTTCTTCAAGTTCTCCCCTGCAGGACAGGGGCCTTGGGGATGGGGGATGTGGGAGCTCAGCCTGCACCTCCCATCCTGGTCTCCCCTCCTCCCCTGCAGGTCCCCTCCCAGCCCGGTGCCTTCGCTCTCTGCCAGGAAGCCCCTTCCCCTCCTTCCCATGACACCAAACGTGTCTGGGCCCAGAGCTGTCCTGACTGCTTCTCGGGGGGCACTGACCCAGGGTTCCTTCTGCCGCCACACTGGATCTCGCTCCTCCCTTTGGGCTGCATGTCTTTTTCTTCTCCTGAGGCCCCTCCCAGGGCCGGGGGTGGTTGGCACCCAGGGTCTGATGCCAGCTTCGTTGCTTGCCTTGGGTGGGGGTCTCAGTGCGAGGATCAGACCCAGAACCTGCGCCAGGAGCTGCTTTTATTGCTGTGGTTCGGAGAGTCTGGGGCCCAGCATGGCGGAGGGGTGTGTGTGTGCTGAGCACTTGCAGAGCGGGGCCCAGAGAGGTGGCCCTGCCCCGATGAGAGCCGCACAGCAACAGGGCGGCCGCCAGCACTGCCCAGCCCTCTATGGCAGGCAGCGAGCCAGGTATTGCCAACTGAGGCTCCCTCTCGGGCGGCATGAGGCGTGAGCAAGCCCTCGTCCTCCCATTGCGCACACAGGGACACTGAGGCTGGAGCTCAGGTGACAGTCCTGAGGCCCCCTGGCCACTCAGACACCTCGTAGCCTCTGCAGGTCTGGGCCCAGGGCCCCAGAGCTGCCCTCACCTCTGTTCCCTCCTCTTTTCTCGGAGGTGCCCATTCCCACCTGCCTCTGCTCTGGCTGAGAACGCGGGGCAGGTGTGGGGTTGCCAGGGAGAGGAGGCGATGGGAGGTGAATCTGTTGACCCAGCCCCTGGCAGGCCTGGCCTTGCCCCCAGAGGTGGTCAGGCATCCCCTCGTTCAGTGACGGCTTTGGTGGCCTGCACCTCCCACCACCTCCCCAGGTTCTCGAAGCTGAGCTAGTGCGGCCATCTGCAGTGTCGGGCAGTTCAGCTGCCTCCTGTCTTGAGCAAGGGGAGCACAGGACCAGGGTAAGGTTGAGGCGGTGGAGGAACTGCCTGGGCTGGGGAGCAGGGCACGGCGGGGTGCAGATGGAGCTGAGTCGGGGAGTTGGCGGCCTGCAGAGCCTGGAGAGAGGCCAAGCCTCTGCTGTCTGCGTTCTCCGGGCCCACAGCAGCCCCTGCCCCTTGGCCCAGAGTGCGCTACCCAAGCAGAGCACCCCTGGCCCAGCCAGGACCCCCCACCAGACTTCATGCCTCAGGACCCTCAGTCTCCTGGGACGGGGCCGCTGCTCCAGGTTGTGGCCCACCACTGCTGCCACCCTCTTGTCCTGGCCTCAAGGGCGGGTCTTGGTTGCCCCTCCCCTGTGGATACCTGAGAGCCCCTGCTTATCTGCCCACAACTAGATCCACCTCCATCCCCCCCACCCCCCGGCACTTAGCCTGAGTCCTCAGTGCAGCCACAGCTGCTGCTTGTAACGCCTGCCCCATCTCATCTCCAGGCCCCAGAGGAGGAGGCCGGCAGCCAACTCTGTCCCCTCGCCCCGGCATTCAGGGACGCTCAGCGGAAGCTCAGCTCACAGCGATGCCCGGCGGCTGCCCTGCCCTGTTCTCCCAGGACCTGTGGGTGCCTTTGCCTGACCCCACTCGGCGTCCCAGCGTCCTGGGTCCAACAGGGTGGGAGAAGGCCTGAGCGGGCGGGCATGAGCCCCTAGGCCACCCCCAGCCATCCGCAGTGTGTGGGGACAGTCCAGCTGGCAGGGAAGGCGGCCATCAAGCGGTCCCAAAGAAGGAATTGTCCACGGACACCCCCAAGCACACTTCCCACTGCCCGAAGGACCCCGCTGCTGAAGCTCCTCTCTGGAGCCCACCAAAGTCCCTCCTACTGCGGCCAGGTCCCCCTGGTGTCCAGCCCTGCTCCTCCCCAGGATAGCACTGCCTGTTTTCCAACCCAACGAGTGGAGAGAGCACCAGGAGGGGTCAGAGTTGGGCCCCAGCCAAACGCCCTTTGTCCTCCCCCGTGACCCCATCCCTCCTGTCCCCGCCCCCCAGCCCTGGCCTGCATCCGGGCTCCCTGTGGCTGCGCCAGGTCACCGAGGGGTCCTGAGACGCTGCCTCCCACGCTCTACTTATCCCCAGATGGATGCCCTGCCGCCTTCCCTGGCCTCTGCTAATTTGGAAACACCGTCCCCGGTGTAACCCTGGCAATAATAGCACAGACATCGCATTTCTCTGGCAGGCAGCAGGGGTCTCTGCCTGGGTGCTACGGTAGCCTCGGGGCCCTGGAGGGTCTCCTTGTGTTCCTTCAGCTTCAGGGTGTGCTGTTGTCATGAGGGGTGGGGGAGCTGCAGGCTGGGAGTTTGAATCCCACCCAGTCCAAGCCCAGCACAGCGTGAGGGTTTTATGGTTAGTGTGTCTTGAATGAATTTTTTTTGCAGCCCCTTGAGGTTCCTGGAGAAAGCCCAGGCTGTCCCCCTGCCCCCGTGATCTTACAAACTCAGGAGCTGATCAGTGCCCTCGAGGATGGTCCCAGCCTTTCCCATCCTCTGGAGACTGTAGCTTAGCCTCGCCCAGCCAGGCCCAGGGGGCCCTCGGAGGCTGCAGGAGCCCCGGCAGGGTCGGCCTCCCTCACCTGTGTCCTCAGACCTTATGGCCTGCGCTTCCAGGATAGAGTTGCCCAACTGTTCTCACTTCCAGGGAGCAGCTGCTTCATGTCGGGGACTGAGATTAGACCTTGGTCTTCGTTTATTCCCATCAGCCTGCAAGGCGGCCCCACCTACTGTTAGCCTCAGGTGAGGATTAGGAAGCAGATACCCAGAGAGCTTCAGTGGCCTGTGGGAGGCACTCAGCGGCCGGGGACAGAGGCAGGATTGGAACTGTGGTCCCAGGGCTGCAGCGGGGGGCTTCTCCCTCCTCCTGTGGCTCAACCCTAGGCTTGGCTTCAGGTCCACGGCATGAGCCCTGCGCCCTACCCCTAACTCCTATCACCCAGGCCCCGGTAGTGGGGTATGGGGCATGCTTGCACTTCTAGAAACATCCAGGCTTGGACCTGCCCCACACCAGGAAAGCGTTTCTGAGTGAGGCCTGCTGGAGGCAGCTGGGAGGCTGAGGAGGGGACTATTAGTGGTAAACTGGACCCCAGGCCGCCCACCAGAATGGAGACCCCAGGCACGGAACAGAACGGCAAGGAGTGTTAGCCATGATCACTCCCAAGACCTGGAGAGGTGACTGTGCTCCTGTCTGCCAGGCACCTGTCTCTGGGTCTTTAGGGCCACACCCTGGGATCCCACAGGTGAGGAAATTTGGGTTGCCGGCCAGAGCCTGGCCCTGTGCATCCCCCCTCCCCCCGGGGCCCCGCGGCGGTGGCTCTGTATGGATGGTGCAGCATTTTGGGTAATGAAATATTCACAGGTCAATGATTCCTTGAGAAGTGATGGGGATCAGTCAATTCCTTTTCAGGGAGTAATTTTCTTCCCCTTCACAGCCTCTGTTTCATGTTGACAGTCATTAGCATGAGAGAGAGGCTGGATCGAAGGCGCTTGGCAAAGCCTGCACCAGCTACCGCCTCGTTGCCCACCGGCAGCCCTGGCCAGGTGCTGGGTGCCAAGGGCACAGAGCCTGCCTGGGCACACTCGTGGGTGGTGGACGAGGCCTGTGGCCAGCCCAGAGCCAGGGGTGTGCAAGGCTGACCGGGCCCCATGTGCTCTGCCTTCTGAGGTCTTGCCAACTACCTGCTTTCGGCTTTGCCGAGGGCAGGGGCAGCCGTGGCCCCCAACAGCCTCTTACCTAAAGGTGAGGCCCCGCCCTCCCCAGCGAGCTCCTCCTGCTCTCTGGACCAGGGCCTGCTTCTCAGGGCAGCAGGGAACTCCCCAGGCCTCTCTTGGTGCATAGCACGGACAAGGCTCCCAGGGGGTTGAGGGAGTGCTGGCGGCCTCGCTGCCTTCACAGCCTCTTCTAGGCTTCGGGCTCAAACCCCAGGTCTGACGTTCTCAAGTTAATTGTCTTCTCTGCATCTGGGTTTCTGTTTCTGTAACATGGACCTCGTAGGGCTGGTGTGAGGTGTGGATGCAGCCGTGAGCACCCAGCACACCTGCAGAGGTGGGTACTGGGCAGGTTTCCTGCTTCCTGCAGAAGGCCACACATGGCCAGCCCCTCCTGGGACCACAGTGGCCTCCTGACGTGGGCCATGCTATCTCTGAGGATAACACAGGCAGGAGGACAAGGGATCAGCCTTGGAGTTGGTGGGTCCCGGCTCTGGTGTCCAGACAGCAGCACAGCAGGCTGGGAACGTGGCACCGGGGGGCTGGGCCCAGGACACTCGGAGGCCAGCACAGTTTCTTATTTTGTCCTGTGTTCTCTGTAAGATCCAAAGTAAAGGATCTGGGCCCTGGAGGCAGGCATGGGGCCCGTTAAAGTCAGAGGGGACAGCCGAGGAGCTGCTAGACACCCTGCCCAGGGACCAGCGGGAGGGGTCCCTGCCCTACTCAGGCCTTTGCCTTGTCCCCTTGGCGAGGTTGAGCCTGCAGAGAGGAGGCCCACCATCTTCCCCAGCTTCTGCAGGACCTTCCGGCAGCAGTCCTGCATGACGAGGAGGCCGCTGGTGCAGGCCGCCATGGAAAAGCTTTTCTGGGCCCTGGGCAGGCACCAACTGTGCTCCAGAGCCAGGCAGGGCCAGACCCACAGATGGCAGCTGGTCACACACACACAGACCAGCCCCTCAGCTGCTCCCCAGTTAGGCACGAGGCTTGTCTAGCTGCTCTGCACGCGCCTGGGAACCAACTGGCTTTGCCCGGAACCAGAATGCCATGTAGAGCCCTTCCAGGCCCGTGACATTGAACCAGAACAATTCAGAGAGGGAAAGAACGGGGCTAAGACTGAACCCAGGTTTTGAGTTCAAGCCCAGGCAGCACCCTTTTAGGACGGAGTCACGTACCCTCCCGCAGACCTGGTGTAATGCGGTGGTGAAACTGCCTGCCCGTTGGTGAGGTTGAGCTTCCCATCACGTGGCCCAGAGCACAACTGCCACGGTGGGCCGGGTCCATCTCTGGTGGGCGCCTGTGGGAGGCATAGCAGCATCTCTAGCCTTTCTGCACTCGATGCCAGGGCCACCCCGAGTTGTGACAACCTACACCAGGGGTCCTCCACCCCTCCTCGGCCTGCTGGAAACCGGGCCGCATGGCAGGAGGTGAGCAACAGGCATGGGAGTGAGGCGTCCTCTGTACGTGCAGCCGCTCCTGGTTGCTGGTATCACCACCTGAGCTCCACCTCCTGTCACATCAGCAGCCCCGTGAGATTCTCAAAGAAGTGAGAACTCTATCATGAACTGCACAAGCAAGGGACCTAGGCTGCGCGCTCCTTCTGAGAATCTAATGCCAGGTGAAGTGAAACAGTTTCATCCCAAAACCATCTTTCCCAACCGCCACCCTGCCCCTGCTGGTCTGTGGAAAAATTGTCTACCACGAAACCAGTCCCTGGTACCAAAATCACCCCATGTCCCCTGCAGGGCACCATCACTGGCTAAGAGCCCCCGTTTGGGCCTCGTGGATCCACGTGTCAGTGGGCCCAGGTGCAGAGCGGGACAGTGCACTCACTTTGCCGAATGCCCTGCCTGTGGCGGTGGCAGAGAAAACACAACCACAGAGCAGCCAGTACCCCGTTTCCTCCCTGCTGCCGCTGCGTGCAGTGCTCAGCAGGCCTCTGCGCCCCAGGAGGAAGGCCAGGGCGGTGGGACGGGGCGGGGCTCCCTCTCAGAGCCAACTGGCCCTGTTTGTTGGGGCCAGGGCAGCTTAGGGGCTGGCCTGTGGGCTGGCTCCGGAGCACACGGTGAGCAGCTGCATCCCAAACTCGGCTGCACGTTAGAATCACCTCGGGAGCCTTTAAAAGTTCCCGTGCCCAGACATCACCCCAGACCAAGTGACATCAGACCCTCCAGAGACGGCACCTAGCCACCAGTATTTTTTTAAGCTTCCAAGATGATTTCAGGGCATGGCCACGTTTCAGAACCACCACACACATAGAGAACTTATTTGAAATACACTCGGCCCACCCCATACCACGGAATCAGAGTCTCTGCAAGACCCCAGGAGACGCAGGTGCACCCTCGGGCATGACGTGCACAGGCTCCTGTGTTGGGGGTCCTGGCCAAGCTCAGAATCCGTGCCCAAACTCGGGCTCAGGGTTTCCTGAGGTGTTTTCTGGGCCGTTGCTTGGTTTTCCCAGGTATCTTAAGACAGGCAGCAACTAAGCATCCCCACACCCTGTCCCGCCCCCGACGTGCTGCAGTTCAGTGCGGGTTCCCTGCTGATTCTCCTCCCTGGCTGAGGTGGGAACCTAGCGTGTGGGGGCACTGGTGGGCTCACCTCTTTTGGACTCGGAACCTGGCGACAGCTCAGAGGTGGGCAAGCAGTGGCCTGTGTGCCCCCTGTGTGGGCCTGGAGGCATCTGGAGAAGGAAGGCGTTTGCCTTGAGCCCTTGGCTTGGACACACCTGCGTTTCAGGCTGGTCTTTGGCACCTGGGCTCTGCCTTCCCGTGCCCGAATGGAGGGGCACCTAGTCCTCAGTTGGGGAAACTGAAACCCAGAGAGGTTCAGTGGGCTTCAGGAGGCACTCGGCAGCCGGGGACAGAGGCAAGATTGGAACCGTGGTCCCAGGGCGGGGAGAAGGGGCTTTGGGGGAGTGGGGGGGTGCTCCTCCCTCCTCCTGCGGCTCAACTCTGGGCTTGGCTTCAGGTCTGCGGCATGAGCCCTGCCCCTTCCACCCCCAACTTCTGTCACCCAGGCCCCACTAGTAGAGAGGAGGGCATGCTTGAGCTTCCAGAAACATCTGCCCTATGCCGGGAAAAAGCTGAATGAGGCCTGCAGGAAACAGCTGGGAGGCCTGGGAAGGACCCTTGGGAGGCTGGAGGCCACATGGCACCTCTGTGATAGGCATCTTCTGCCTATCCTACCCACCCCATCCTCTCTGGCCTTCCTGCAAAATCTTGGCCCGTTTTTAAACAAGGCAGCCACAGGGGACGGGTAGAATGGGGCTTCTTCAGGCCTCACAGGTCCTGCCCCGAGAGCAGGCTTATCGGCCACCCACTGACCACCAGGACAGCTTGGAGGGCCTGGCCTGGCTCAGAGGCAGGGGGAGGCAGGCCGCCCTCTCTGGCCAGCTCAGTGATCCCTCCCTCCACCCACACACAACATCCTCTGCAGGGAGATCTCTGGGCCCCCCAATGCCTGTGGCTTAGATGTGTCCTTCTCCAAAGGGTGTCACGGGCAGAGCTGGGCACAGGTCCCTGCTACCATCCAGGTTCGGGCCAAGCTGGTCGGCCTCCCTTCATGGCTGCCCTTCAGTGGAAGGATGAGGGTGTCTGTCCAGGCCTGCAGTGAAATAGGAACGGGGTGGCCATGAAGGGCACCCTCCACTGGGTGTCCTGAGCCCAGGCACTGCAGGGCAGGGGTCCTCGTGGACTGAAAATGGAGGGGGTTTTCATGAGTCAGTGCTTCCTGCAGGAGGGCTCCGAGGGCACCACCCGCCTTCCAACCCAAAACATGCCCAGCCTCAGATGCAAGGTGGCTTCCAGGCGTGGGGGCCTGTGCTGGAGGGTGATTATCCCCTACCCCGATTCCTGTCCCTAGGGAGCCCCTGCACGTGGCATTGGTTCTGGGTGAAGGGGGTCACCTGTGGCCAGAGCAGAGGTGTCCCTGCTGGGAAGAACCCCGGTTCTGGTGGCCAAGGCCCAGCCTCATCAAGGAACTTCTCTGTGCAGGGTTGTGGTGAGCCTGGGAGGAGACCCCTGTGCTCTGGATGGGATGGCTTCGGAGCCGTGCGGGTAGCAGGGAGTGGAGGGAAAGAGGGTCAGAGGCGGAGCTGGCTGGGAGAAGGAGAAGTGGCTGAGACGGATTTCTAGACCGCCGCCCACCAACCAATGACGACAGCACCACCAATGGAACTGTCCCCAGAATCCGGCTCCCCCAGGAACAGGCTTGGGGAACTCCCCAGGGGGCCTGTGAGAACAGAGGCAGAGTGGGCAGAGAACGGGGTGGACTCGGGCAAGCTGGCACAGCAAAGATGTGGTCGGTGCCCGTCGCCACTCTCAGATGCGAGGCTGTCCAAAACAGGCACAGGGACCCACGTTTTTGTGGGGTCCAAGGTAGGGTGGGCAGGTGGTCCCGCCCATCTCACTGTTAGCCCAGCTCGTGCAGCCTGCTGTGAGTGCCCCTTACAGATGGGAGGCAGGGGCCACCCTCCTTCACACAGCAGCCCACCGTGCACCAGGATGCCGCTGCCCTGGGCCTCCCCCTTCATCTTCTAGTCCTAGGCCTGAACTCAGTGGGATGCCAGAAGGGGCCACGTGCAGGGCTGGGGGGCCATGGTCTTCAGGGTTATGGGGGCAGTACTCCCAGGGGCCTGGTTCTCCCTCCGTCCTTGAATGTGGCTCTTGGTAGAAAAGTCTTTGGGAAGTAGAGGACATTGGGGCCTGTGTACCTGCCCCTGTGCCCAGAAGCCCAGACCCATCTTTCAACAACTTCGTAAGAGCCCAGACTGGCCTAAGAAGCAGCAGCACCCCTGACGCTTCCCAGCCGGCCAGCCAGTCTACCTGGAGAAGACAGGCTTTCCACCAGCCAGCCCCTCCCCACCTGCACACACCCTCGAGTAGCCTCCCGCCGCTGTGCCCCACAGGTGGAGTTTAGTTGCAGCCCTAGTAGGGGCACATCTGCTGGCTGGGTCAGTCCTGCTGGGGTCAGAAGTCTGGGGTGGGGTCGTCAAGGAGAAGGGGCGGCTTAGAATGGAAATTCCATTAGTGCTCAGCCATGGGCAACAGCGCCTGTTCAAAGAATACATTCAATTAAAAATTGATTTTTCAGTTTAATCTCAATCATAATGAACCACGTTCAGACCCCTCCTGCCTCCTGGACAGGGCTGCTCCCACCCCTGGGGGCTCCGCAGCCACCTCCCCATCCCCGGAGGCAGGTGATACAGTCAGGGGCCAGAGGCCAGGAGGGAATAATTACAAATGAGGCTCACAGGGAGTTTTGTGAAATGAAAGTGTCACGATGGCAAATCATCTTTTTATTTACTGCAAGGTTGTGTTTTCGGTGTGGCTCCAGTTAAAAGCTGCGATATTTAATTTCCCTCCATCCAGACAGTATTTCAAAGCGTCGTAAAAGGATAGCAGCACCAACCTTTTCCCTCTCTCTTCCCACAAACTCAGAGGCAGTGGGCAAGGATCCCATCCCGGGCCCCGCTGCGTCTCCTCCTGTTTCTCAGGGTTTCTTTGCTTTCCTGACTGTGTGCGTCCCTTTCTTCCTGTGAGCTCAGGTATGGGAGGCCTGGATGCCTAACACTCGCTGCCAGCATCACCGTCAGTTTCACTTGCAATTTTGGGGCACGGTGCCGTCCGCTCACCTGTGTTAACACCTTTAGTCCTCGTACAGCCTGGCTGGAGGCTCTGTTTTGCCTGCTTTACAGATGAGGAAACAGGACCCCAGGGAGCTGAGGGACTTACCAAGGGACCCCCCAACTCTTCAGGACTCAAGCTCCAGCCTGCCCAACCGGGCGCATTCCCAAGGAACTGTAGCTTTCTGTGAGTGTTAGGACATCAGGACACTCGGCCCCACCCCAACCACCTGACCCTCTCCTGCTCATGTGCTGTATAACCTCAGCCCCCACACTCACCATCTCTGAGCCTCTGTAAGAAGAAGAATCCCACCCTGGCTTCTTGTGATAGAACTGCAATTTGAGCCAGGCACGGTGGCTCACGCCTGTAATCCCGGCACTCTGGGAGGCCAAGGAGGGCAGATCACGAGGTTAGTTCGAGACCACCCTGACCAACATGGTGAAACCCCATCTCTACTAAAAATTACAAAAATTAGCTGAGCGTGGTGGCGCGTGCCTGTAATCCCGGCTACTTGGGAGGCTGACGCAGAAGAATTGTTTGAAACCAGGAGGCGGAGGTTGCAGTGAGCCAAGATCGTGCCACTGCACTCCAGCCTGAGTAACAGAGTGAGACCCTGTCTCAAAAAAGAAAAAAAAGAACTGTGATTTCAGAATCAGGGGCCCAGGAGAGACCCTCCCGGACGCCTAGAACTCTGCCTTCTGCCTGTGTGAACTCTAGCCTTCCCTGCTCTCCGGGATAACTGCCAGCAGCGAGGGGGGCTCCCGGCATGCCCCCAACAGTGTTCTACTCCTAAGCATTCCTGTCCCGACTCCAGCTCCTGAGCCTAGTCACTCTAATCCACTTACTGCAGAAAGACCAGAGTCTTTTGGCCCTTCCCAATTCTGTCCCCAGCCGCAATGCATATCACCCCAGGGGCTCTGGGGCCTCCGTTCTGCCTGTGGACAGCTGTGTGAGCCAGGGTGTGCCCTGTTTACCAGGCAGCTGCTGCCCTGCACTCTCCAAGGAGAGGGCTTTGTCCTCAGGGAGTGCTCAGGAAATCCCAGGACTGTCCCTAGGAAGCCACTTGGGCTCCTTCTGTCACCCAGCAAGGGCCTTCAGCATTGGCAGGAGAGGACCCTCTGTGAGCACAGCCAGGCATCCTTTCAAGGGACCACCCCCGGCCCTCAGCATAGCATCTGGCTCCATTCCCCAAATATCTCTACTTCTAATAGGTCTTTGGCAAAAATAACAATTTCGGGTCGAGAAGTGTGAGAGGCGGTATGGTCAGCATGGTTAAACCTGTCTCTCTACTGCAGAACTTCTCTGGGCCTTTTCTGGGGACAGCATGGTGGCATTTCCCCCAGGAAAGTTGGCCATGGAGCGCTTTTCTAAAACGTTGTAGGAGACCAAAGCTCTGTGGCACACACCTGGGTTGGTCTATCGTGCCGTGCCTCTGAGCTGTGGAACGGTAGCTCGTCCTTCTCTCTCTTTGAGCCTCAGTTTCCCCACCTGCAAAAGCAGGGACTGTCACCGCTTGGGCCGTCGTGAGCTTTACGGCTAACGTGGGTGCAGGTGCCAGCCTGTAGCAGGTGCCTGGCACGCACTGACTGTGTCTGGCCCACACATGGCACCTGGAGACGGGTGTGTGGTTGGCGCCCAGGAGGCGGTGGCACCTTGGCTCAGAGGCTCGGTGTGCAGGTATTGTACAGGGTTCACCCTCCAGAGCCAGGGCTGGAGGTACAGAAACAGGGCTCAGGGTGGAGAGACGGAAACGGCCCTGAGCTGCATGACTTGCCCATAGCCACGTAAGCTCTCACAGCCTCGGTTTCCTCATCTGTACGGTGGAGACCTCAGCAGGTGCCCCTCAGGTGTGGAGAGGACTCTGCGATGGGCTGGGCAGGAAGAGTCTGGTCAGTGATAGGCAAGGCAGTCGTTGCTGGGTGGGAGAGCCACCCATGGGGACGCCAGAACCCTCTTGGGGTAGTCACAGGGCGGGGTGGCCTGGAAGGGCTGCAGAACGAGGAGGGCTGGGTTAGGGAGTGAGACAGAGCGGGGCACCAGGCCTGGCCCTGCCCCTTACCCGCAGGGGAAGCCTGAGACTTAATGGCTTCTCTTGACATCCATTTCTCCATTAGTAACATGGGGACAGTGACACCCACGTCATCTGGCTGGGATGCAGTCAGCCAGATGTTCTCCCGGGCACACATGGAGGGACTGCCCCTCCAGCATCATCAGTGCAGAGATGCTCATCCTGCCCCAGGCACAGCCACTCCTGGCTGACCCCTAGTGGCAGAAGGACCCATGTCTGCCTTTGGGGAGAATCTGCTTTTTACGCGGTTGTTGGTGGCCAGATCCTGGTCAGAAAGAATCATCCCATTGCCCACCCCCCCCACTGCGCTGCAGCCACGTGCCCACTGGCAGGAGCGTCTGGCAGGCAGTGCCTCCTCCTCCTTGGCTCTGGAGCTGTGACCCTGACTGCCCAGTTCCGGCCAGCCTCGCGGGGAAGGAGTCCACATCCCAGTCAGCAGGAGAAGATGAATGCTTTTAATTCCAAGAGCTCTTCAAGGGCCAATGAGAAGGTGTAAATTGTCCTTCCAGGCCCCTGAGCCCGGAGCTGGCCCCCAGTCACAGCAGGGGGGCAGCCAGCAGGGCCAAGGGGTGGCTGTGCAGGTCCTCTGGATGACAGGTGGACCTGGGGACATAGTCACCTGGTGTGCAGGCATCCATAGCAAGCTCTTCCTCCACCGGGGTGGGCGCAGCCCCGCCTGACGCCTGTGTATCTGTGGTCTCCCTGTGTGTGGGGGCCATGTGTTATGGGGAGGGTGCCTTACGTGAGTGTGTGAACTGGAATGAGTGTGGACATGGGTATGAGCCCAGTTGTGAGTGTGCCAGGGTGGGACTGTGAGTGTATGTGCTGTGTGCATGTGTGTGGGTGAGAGGGGGTGCATCACCTGGACACAGGTGTGGTGTGTGTTACGGTCGTGTGTGCACCCAGAAGTGCGCATGCACAGTGAGTGTGTGTGTGGATGCAATGTGGGGCGTGCATATGACCTGGACAGGGGTGTGACATAGTGTGTATGTGCATGCGCTTGGGAGTGAGTGTTCATGGTGTGAGTGTGCATTGTGTATGTGTGGGGTGTGTGCATGCAGGTGTGCACGCCTGTGTGTAACGTGCACACGGGCGTGCTCAGGGGTGAGTGTGCACAGTGTGAGACCGTGTATGGTGTGTATGCATATGAGGAATACAGGTATGTGGAGGTACACGTGGTCTGTATGTGGGTGTGCCTGGTGCACACAGGTCTTGGTGTGCGTGTGCAGGCGAGTACATGGTGCTCCTGCAGGTGGCTGTATGCCTCGCAGGCTCGGTTAAATGCACCCCTCCGGGTGGCTGGGAGAGGCTCCGGGCTGCAGGTCAGACCTGTCCATGTGAGTGGGCATGTGTGTGCCTGGCATGTGACAGAGACAGTGCGTGGGGTGGGGGGCCACCTAGGATGTGCCTCCGCCCATGCAGCACACATGTACACATGGCTTCTGGAGAAGAAAATGTTTAAAAATGGAGTTGTCAGCCCCGAGTTGACAGGCGCAATCAGCAAAGTGCAGCGTCGGCAGGAATGGGCCGCGGCTCCCTCAATTACCCGGGAGGAAATGGCCCCGCTTTGTGCTGAGGAGGCAGAGTGTGGCTGGAATAAAGCAAGCGGAGCAGACCCAAAAACTTCATTAATTAAAGAAACTCATTAATGAGGGACATTTAATCAGCTGAAGATTAGATCCACACTCGCCCCTTCCATGAGCCAGGCGCCTAACGGGAAAAGAAGCCATCCGCCTCCTCCCCCGACACCCTCCCCGCGTGCCTGGGCCAGGCCAGGCGCCAGCAGCTTGGCTGGGAGGAAAGGAGGCGCTCAGGCCACGGGGGACAGGGGCTGCTGCCAGGGGGCAGGCAGTGGAGGGCAAGTCCGGGCAGGTGGCTTGGGGGTTCAGAGATGTGTGTAGGTGTGCAGGTGCGCTGCTGCGTGCACAGTCACTGCAGGCATGCATGTGTGGAGGGGTCAGGTAAGGCGCATCCGAGTGGGTGATTCTCAACGGGGTGATTGTGCCTCACCCCCTGCCTGGGGACATTTGATAATTTCACAATGGTCTGGGGGCTTGGGGATGCTCCTTCATCCAGGGGTGCTTGTGTGAGAATGTGCACTGGGAATGTGTGTGTGTGCAGATGTGCACAGGGACTGCGTGTCTTGGGAGTGTGTGAACAGGGCTGCATGTGTGTGCATGCATACTGTGTGTGCATGTGTGTGCGTGTGTATGCATAAAGAGGGATTGGGGGCACACGTCCACAAGGCCTGCATGTGTGCACAGGGGCTGCATGTATGTGTGAGTGCATGCATATGGGCATGTGTGTGTGTGTCTCTGTCGGGATGCATCCAGGAGCTACCCCGCTGGGGTTCAGAACCTGAACATGGGGCGTCTCTGGTGGAGGGAAGGCCTCGAGCAGGATGAGGGCCTGGACCTCTGGGAGGCCTGGGGGATGCCAGGTTATGGAGGTCAGAGGCATGTGGCCGAGTGTGCAGAATCCCAGGACCATGCAAGGCCATTCCCACTCGGGGCCTGCTTCTCAGAGCGAGTGTGAACTGTCCGCTCTGGCCTGAGGCCGTGAGAGGCGTGGCCTCTGCCCGGTGGCAGCTGTCTCCTGGGAAGTGGCTGTCACAGGCCAGGAGGAGCTTGCTACTGATTTATGGGGGCAGAGCAGGCTCTGATGAGAGCTGATGTGGCACCGCTGCCTGCCCTGGGACAAGCATTTGAGGACTCAGACGTCGGGTCAGGGGCCCTGGCTGAGAGCTTGGTTCTGGGTGAGGGTCGGCAGCTTCCCAGTGCTTCCCAGCGCCTTTCCCATCTCCTGCTGCTCAGGCAGCGATAGGCCAGGCCAAGCTGGCCCACAGAGCTTGGGCAAGAGGCCAGGGCGCCAGTGCCTAGAAAGGTAAGTGGCCAGCAGCACAGGGGGTGCCCATCTCACTGCGGGTTGCCCCACTCTGACCAAGAGGTCTGGCAGCCTGGGGGCAGCAGGGGGGGGTTTCTTCACAACGTGGGGTCCCCTCCCTCCTGGGCCAGGCACGTCCTTCTCCCCACACTCCTGCCACAGCCTGCACGAGCATGGGGAGGAAGTGCATACCCAGCCCGGGCTCCACCACCTGACCTAGGGGTGCAATTGGCCGATCCCATGGCACTCCCTCTGGCTAGGAGAAGTCACAGGGAAGAGGGCCTTGCCCAGCTGTGGGCTGGGCACTGGGTGACAGCAATGTGGGGTGCATGCATACTGCAGGCACTGTCAGGGCTGAGCCGGGGAGAACGTGATGGACACAGCAGATTCTCCAGGGCGAATGTCTTCCGTCTCTGAGGTTGGCATGTGTGGAGAAGGGAGACAGAAGCAGGCAGCCCATGGGATGCCAGGACATTGGTCTACACCTTCCAGATCTGCAGGAGGGAGACCCAGACCTCTTCCCAGCTAGGAACAGAACGAAGCAGAAGGAAAAGGGTTGGGACTGCAGCCCGGGGGATTCGGGTTTGACGCCAAGAACTGTGACCCCACCCAGCATGAGTGGCTGAGGATCTGTGGACGCCACACGTGCTCAGCTCTCAGCAGCTCACAGTGCAGCCCTGGCTGGCGTCTCAGGGAGGGACTGTGTGACCTCGGGTGTCCCCCAGCCTGAAGCATCTGTCTCTGAGTCCTCGGCTGCTGCCTTAGCCACAGCAGGGAGGGCAGGGAGCCCTGGGATGCCAGACTGCTTGCTGATTTTAGGGACACGGGTGAGGACAGTTTCTGGTCCTTTGGGGAAAGGTTGGCAAGGAATGGTCCACAGAGATCCCGTATGGGGGGGATGGGACATGCCACAGGCAATCCCTCCCCTTATGTCCCCACTGCACTGGGAGCACCTGGAAGGAAGGTCGGGCCAGTCATGGGCAGCCCAGGTGTTTGCTCAGAACCCCCTGTTGGAAGCCCTGCTCTTGCTCTTAGGAATAGGGGCCTCCTGTGAAGGGCTCAGGCCTCCCAGAGAGCTTTCCTGTGTCCAGCCCAGAGCAGCCCCCTCCAAAGGTGACCTTAGGGGTGTGGCTCCAGCTGATGCATCCTGCTGGAGGAGAGGCTGATGATTGGGCAGCAAAGTTTTCCTTGTGAGAGGACAGCACTTAAAGTGGCCTGGCTCCTTGCCCAGGGTCCCCACCGCCACCCATCCCACCTCCCCAGGACCCCACCGCCTTCCCTTGCCTATCTCATTTCACAAGTTAAACACAGCTCCAGGGCGGCCTGCGGCCCTGGGTCTCCCTGGCCGTGGCCGGGCAGTGGACTGGGCAGGTGCTCAGAGGTACCGACAGGTGAAGCAGAAAGCACCTCCTACGCCCCTAGACCTAGCTTCTAGACCAGCCAGTGCCCCTCAACTCGTGACCTTGTGTCCTTATCTGGACGTGCTGAGTGTCCCCAGCCTCACCATCTATGGGATCAGATGGGGTCACACTCAGTATGATTCTTGGAGGATGGCACTCAGTCTCCCTGCCTCACCAAGTCTCCGCCCCCTCCTCAAGCTCTGCTGTGACTGAGGGTGCCCAGCTGGCCTTTCCCATGGACTCAGAAGCCTGCCTCCTGTGGTCTTTCTCCAGACCCCTGTTTGAGGCCCCCCCAGCTGTTTCAGCACCATTGGTGGGAATGCCAGTATCCACTGATGGCTGCTGTCCCTGATGCTCCGAGCAGCGTCCTTTTGGGCCCAGGCCTGGGGGAACTGCCCCCTCCCCCGTGCCCCTGCATGGAGGCTCCTTCTGCTTCCCTGGTGTCGCTCACGGCCCTAGGGTGGCTCCGACATACGTGGTCAAGGTGCCAACCGGCTTCAGGACCCCTCCCCTGGGACACCTGTGGTTTGTGATTCCCAGGCAGCAGGTCAGGGTATGTCCCAGGAATCTGCATTTCTAGCAGATGACAGGGTCCTCAGGCTGGACTTTGAGGGGCAGAGTCTCCAAGCTCACCATGTGCCACAGACCTCACTGTGTCCCAGCCACAAGGCTGCAGAGCAGTGTGCACCTGCCGTGCACAGCCACACGTGACCAACCAGGTGTCAGCACCCAGGGGCTCTGTCCCCACAGAGTCTCCCTCCCAGAGACACTGCCTGGACCACCAGCTCCCGAGTGCCCCCGTTACAGAAGAGATTGTCAGGGGACTGATTCCAAGGGATGAATAAATCCAGTTTTCAAACCAGATTCCACCGGGTGGGTGTTTGGCTGTGGGATGCATTATGTAATCTTCGTTGCCAGGAAATTTACCTTCCTAATTACATTTTGCAAATGTTCATTTGAAGCCGGCTTCTTGGAACTCACAGTAACTAGGAGGTGGCTGCTGGAAGCCCCAGGGCACTGTGGGAGGCACAGGGGGACGTCCCAGACCTGAGGCTGCTGGGCGCAGAACACAAGGGTGGGTCCTGCCTTCCCGCCGTCTCCACTCCTGCCTGCCCACCTCATGTCCTGGGCACTGTGTGTAATATCCTGTTCCATTTGCTAAATGAAGACCATGGGTCATGAATAATGCTAATATTCCTTAATGTATATGCATAAAACAGAAACGAGGATGCCTCTGTGCCTGTTGGAGCCAGCTGCCCTGGGACCGTGGGGGAGAGAGGCCCAGGGGCTGCTCTGATATTCACAGCCAGGACGGGTGGGTCACTTGACAGCTGACCTGTTGTGTCATCCTCACAAGGCCCTGAGAGGGAGCTTTGGCCTGGATGATGTTCTTGCCGTCCCACTGAGGAGGAACCTGGTATCTTCAGGTCCACCCTCAGGTGTAGGCCAGATGCCGTGTACACCACAGATGCTCGTGTGCTCACCTGCTAATCCATTCACAGCAGCATCTCGGCAGAACTTCAGTAAGCAAGGAGGAGGAACTGAGTACCGTGGAGATCACAGCTGGGTAGGGGTAGCTTGGAAGGCTTCCCAGAGGAGGTGTTTGGACACCTCAAGGATGTAGAGGAGGATTAGAGGAGGGAAGACCTGGGTCACAGCAGAGAAGTCTTGCACAAAGCCTGTCTGTGACACCACGTGGGTGGTAGTTTTTCACCATGGTATCACAGAAATGGCTAGGAGGTGCTCAGCAAACCGATCTCACTTGAATGAGTGGTAAGGTGCAGGGTGAGATGGGAGCTGCAGTGAAGCTCTGCTAAGCGTTGGTAGTGACCGTGGATGGACAAGGCTGGGCCCAGTTCTCCTCAGGGACCCGCTCCTCTGGTTTCTCCAGCAGCCTCCTCTGGCTTCTCCCACTGGCCCCTGCCTTGGTAACCTACAGGGATCTCTGAACCTTTGTTCCCCACCCTGCTCCTGTGGGCAGGGGCAGGAGGTCGCCATGACCTCCCCCTCCTCCCTGGAGGCAGAGGGTCTCCCTGGGTGGGAAGGAGGCGTTTGGTCGTCCCTGCGCTAGGGTCTGAGGCCCTCCTAGTCTTGGCCGCTCCCCCAACCTGGGTTTTATAGGGGCCGTGATGACAGCAAGGGGATCGTCCTCAGGACCTGAGGCCTCCCGTGGGCCCACATGCCCCATCCAGGGTGGAGAAGGGAGTCCCCTCTCCCAGGGAAAGGGCTTTGCTTTTCTCGTGCCTCCTCCCTGACCTTTCGGGGGTCGGGGGTACTCTCTTCCCAATCCTGTGGCTTTCCTTGTGTCCCCTGTACCCGCCTCCTCCTCCAGTATTGCTATTCCCGAGGGTCTCATCAGCCCCAGGGAGGGCCAGTGAGCAGCAGTCAGAAGCCAGGCCACTCAAAGGAGAGCCAGGCAGGTGTCTGCTGCTGGAATGCAGAGCCGGGAGAGAGAGGCCCCTGGCAGCCTGCACCCAGGCCCTCTGTCCTCACCCCCAACTCTGCCCCCAGCAGCTCTGGCACCCCTGCCCATCTCACCCATGAGACCAGCAGTGTACACTGTCTCCTGTTGGCCCAGAGGGAGCCGCCCAGTGCCCGGTGACGATCCCGTGTCGCCTGCACCTGCACAAGTACACACACACACACTCGGAGCTACAGCTTCAGAACACGGCAGGACCCAAGGGACGTGCATGGAATAGGGCTGTGGGCTGCTGCTATCCTGGGTGGGGACTGGCCGACGTCACTCAGCTCCTTTGCTTACCTCCAGTGCAGCACTCATCTGCCGCACGCCCTTTGCCCCCTGCACCGCCGCGGCCTGCCCCCTGCAGGGACCCCCTCCTGATCTCTGTGCCTGAGTCTGACCCCTAGCTGGCCAGCCCAGCAGCCTCAAGCCCCTATACCCCAAGAGCTGCGACCTGTTGGTGTTTCGTCTGGTTGGCCATCGAGGTGAACCAGCCTGCTAGCACCCCACTCTGCGCCTCCCCGCACCCCACTCTGCGCCTGCCCACCAAGCCCCATCAGCCAGATGCCCGGCTCCTTGCCCATTTCCCCAGGCAAGACGCAGAGTCAGGTGGAGGTGAAGCTGGTGGGAGAAGAGGATTTATGGAGCCACATTATTTATGATTTGTATGCAGTGAGCTTGGAGAGAATTACCGCTTAATCGTGTGAAAATCTGTCCCCTCGCCTGGGGCTTTTCAGCTGAGATCTGTGCTGACCTGAGCAGGGAGGGACTGAGTCTGGGCTGGGGCTGGGGCTGGGCTGGGGCCAGGTGGCCGAGCAGGATTTGGGGCCAGCTCGCAGCCGTCAGAGGAGGGAGGCCCCTGGCATCATTGGGCCAGAGGTTTCTACTAGGTCTTTGCCTTGAACCCCTCAGCGTCTGACCCCTTCTCCTGGTAATGGTCTTAAATGCACAAAATCAAACACAGGATTATGAAGGAAACCGACTCTATTGAGATACAGTTACCAAGAGAGAAAACACGCATGCATGAAACCATAATCCATTGCTTCCTAACGTGAAAGGCCAGGCCCAGGTTTGGAGTTGGAGTAAGCGGGAAGGTGGCAGATAGCAGAGTAGCGGTGGCACGACAGGAAGGCCTGAGGGTCCTGCGGGTGGCGATGGGATTATGGGTCCTGGGTCAGCCGGCCTCACGCCCTGGGGTTTGCAGCCACATCTGTGGATGGAGGTGCTACCATCATTCAGCTGCAAGATGGTGAAGATAGACATGGAGCTTGTTTTCCTGACCAAAAGCACCGAACACCTAGTGCTGTTACCGATGTGCACAGAGACAGCACACAGAGGCCACATGGAACACGCATGGAGCACACGGAGATTGCTCAGAGCATACGCAGAGCACATGCATGGGGAGCACACACAGAGCACATGGCACACACGAGCACACAGCACACACGAGCACACGGCACACAGGCACACGGCACACACGGGCACATGGCACACGAGCATACGGCACTCATGGCACACATGAGCACACAGCACACACGGCACACATGGCACACGGCACACATGGGCACACGGGCACAAGGCACACATGGCACACGGCACACACGGGCACATGGCACACGAGCATACGGCACTCATGGCACACATGAGCACACAGCACACACGGCACACATGGCACATGGCACACACGAGCACACGGCGCACACGGCACACAGGCACACGGCACACGGGCACGTGGCACACATGGCACACGGCACACACGAGCACACGACACACATGAGCACACAGGGCACGCAGAGCATGCTGCCTCGCAGGTGTGGAGCTGATTCCGGCACACCATTTCCTAGCACCACAGCAGCTCAGGGTCTTCACTGATGAGTTTGGGGTTTGAGGCTTGGGCAAGGTCCTGCCTCCAGGCAGGGAGGCCAGAGCTAGAGCATGGCAGCCCCAACCCCGCACCAAGCCCAGGCCGAGGGACAGGGCACTCCGCTCACTCCAGGGGCTGTCAGGAGAGTGGTCGGTGTTGGGGGCTCTGTGAGGCCTGTAGTTTGCAGGAAGGTCTGGCCCATGGCCCACCCAGCACCTCCCTTGCTGGACTGCCTGCCTTCACATCCCGGTGGGAGAGCCCTGAGGCCCTGGGGGAAGATGTGAAGCTGTAGACCTAACAAAAGGAGAGAAAGAGGGTGGGGAGATCCACACTCCTGGCAGAGGGCGGTGACAGGGACCGCAGTGGCCCAGCCTGTGCCTGCCCTCCACTGCCGACAGCAGGTGGCAGAGCGTGCGACTTGGTGGCAGGCTGTTGGATTGCACAGTGACTCTGGGCCTCAGAGCCCTGCTCACCTGCAGTGTGGCTCTGCCTGGGTGATCCCTGAAGCCCCTTCAGTCTGAGAGGTCGGGGCAGGCTCTTGATCTGCCCTGGGCCTTCTGGGAAGTCCTCATGGAGAAGGCGGAAGGGAAGGTGGCCTGAGAGCCGGTGGCCGCGGAACACGGAGACCTAATGGTCCCTGAATGAAGTAATACGCAGCGTGGTGGGCCATCTGACAGCCCTAATTAATAAAAGATATGAAACCTGCTGTCGGGACAGAAGGGGTTGGATGGGGCAGGAGCAAGTCACTCAGGTGCATGCCTGCCCCAGGCCTAGGCGCCTCCTGAGCCTTTGCCCAGCAAGCAGTGCTGCCAGCCTCCTCCCACCTCAAGGAGCAGCCCCTGCCCTCCTCTGCAGAGCTCCCATTTGCTCGCCAGCTCCCATCCCTGAGCTTCCCCAGACCTCTTGCTGGGGCAAGGAGGGTGAATTGGAGCCCGGATGGGGCAGGTCCTCCCCTTCCTGCCCTCTCAGAAGTGGGCTGGAGTCTCATATAAGCTCTGGACTACACCTCTCTCTTCCCAGCTGCACCTTCAGAGGCTTCAGGCTGGTAGCTTAGAATCAGTGATGGTGGGAGTATTAACACCAGGGAAATTGACAAACGCCACAAGGAGGCTTTTCCCCACAGAGCCAGTTGTTGATGTTACCAGCACACCACGACCTCTCCCCACTGGGGCGGGGAGGTCCTGAGTCAGCCCCTACAGGGGCCATGGTGTCCTCTGCACCTTGAAGGACAGCATCAAGCACACAAGTAGACGCATACCGGGGACTCGGGAAACCCTGGTTGGTTGCTAGGTTAGAATGAATTCAGGAAGCCGGGACAGCTGGCTCAGTAGGAGCCTGGGGGGCTTGGGGAAGGGGAGAGCATCACCCTGCTGCCCACCCGTCCTCCCTGCCCTGGGCAGAGGGCACACCCTCTTTTTGCTCCCAGTTGGAAAGCAGTGTGTGCCTGTCAGGCAGCAGCAGGTGGTTCCAGGGTTGGACAGGCCTGGGTTCAAATCCCAGGTCTCCTACATCCTGGCTGTGTGTGCTTGGGCAAGTAACTTCCCCACTCTGAGTTTCTTTCCTGGCATCAAGAATGCCCGTTGAGCACATTGAAGATTAAATGAAATAATGTACTTTCAGCACTTCACCCAGTGCTGGGCTCTCATAAGCCTTCAACCACCATCCGTCACTGCTATCATCATCAGCATCATCAATCTTACTCAGCATTTCCCGAGCACCTGCTGTGTGCCTGAACTGTGTCAGCCTTTGGGGACTCAGTGATGGAAGCACAAGCACTTGTGCTCAGGGTCTCGTGGTCTGGAGTGCTACCCTCCACTGCTGAGGTTCCAGAAAGTTCAGGTGGGCTCAGGTGCCAAAGCACCACCAGAGGTTTTTCCAGGGTCAGACAGGCGACTGTGATCATGGCCTCACTCTGGCCTGCGGCATTTGCAACAGCACCCCTGCTGAAACAGGGCCATGCACCAAGGTCTTTCTGGCCTTAAAGTACCTGTGGGACCCTCTGCATACCCAGCACCTTGGGGATGACTCCTGAAGAGCTCTTGATAAGGAGGCATGAGATTGCCCTGGGGCAGGAGGTCTCCTGAGCTGCCTGTCCTGGCACGGCAGGCTTGGGGGCAGGGACGAGTCCCCACAGGAGCAGGGACAGCCCCCGGCTCCCAGGCTCTCACCTTATTGCCAGCTATGATCTGGCTTTTGGGGGTGTTCCAGGCTGGTCGGGGCCTCTGCTCCCATCTGACAGGGATGCACACTCTCCCAGTCTAGCCGGAACCACAGACCTTGGTATCAGGAGCCCCAGAGCTGTGGAAGTGGCCTGTTTCTGGGCGAAGGAAGCAGCTGAGTCTGGAGGCTGGAACCTGGTGCAGGAGAGAGAGTGCTGTGGCTGGCCGGGCCCTCCTGTCCACCCTCTCACCTGCGACCTCTGTCCTGGGAAAGCCCTGGCTGATCCTGGGTCCAAAAGCACCTGGGGGAAACCTGCTTCTGGGCTCTCAGCGGGTCCTAGAAAACTCTCATGATGGTTTATTTTTTTCTTTTTTTTGAGACAGAGTCTCACTCTTGTCACCCAGGCTGGAGTACAGTGGCACGATCTTGGCTCACTGCAACCTCCACCTCCCTGGTTCAAGCAATTCTCCTGCCTCAGCCTCCTGAGTAGCTGGGATTACAGGCACTTGCCACGACGCCTGGCTAATTTTTGTATTTTTAGTAGAGACAGGGTTTCACCATATTGACCAGGCTGTTCTTGAACTCCTGACCTCAGGTGATCCACCTGCCTCAGCCTCCCAAAGTGCTGGGATTACAGGCAAGAGCCACCGTGCCCGGCCGTGATGGATTATTTCTGCATCTGTGCTCCCGGGAAGCAGAGTCCCCACTCTCATCCACACATGAGGGAGCCTCTTTAGGAGTCACCGAAGCAAATGCTCAGTGCCAGGAGGATGTGCCCAGCCTTTGAGGGTACCCACCACCCAGCCCCTAGTAGCAGCTGACCACTCAGGAAGCTGGAGGTTTCAGCCAAGCCAAGCATCGTAGAGAGGCAAGTGGGTGACCCCTGAGTGTCGAATCCCCCATCTCCAGTTTAGCTAATGCTGGGTAGGGCTTTCAACAAGAGCCTGCTCCCTGAAGGTAGGACTCTACCCTCTGGTGTGCCCCAGACATCTAGAACCTGGCGCCAAGCAGTCACATGGTGTACATTTTGGGGGCAGCTTCATGCACGCCACTGCTCACTCTCCCCACGGTGTGGACGTGAAGAACACCAGCACTTCCTGCCCGCACCAGCAGCGTACGGGGGCAAGTCGGCCTCTCTGGTGCCCATTTTCTCCTTGACAAAGTGGACAGAATGTTCTCTGAGATGCTTTTCAGCGCCAACCTCCTGGGATCGGGGGTCACTCATGTCTTAGGAGCAGGGCCAGCGACACCCTCCTCAGAGATAACCCAGATAAGCTGTGCTGTTCCAGCCCAGTGCAGCTTTACCCACAGCAGGACGTCGTTCCCGGAGCCAGGCCCGACCCCAGCAGGCAGGAAGAGGAAGCGGCCTCCGTCCTCTTCCTGGGGGGTACACAGGGCGCCGGTCAGGGGCATCTCGGCCTTCCCTTGACATCACATTTCCCAGCTTCAGCTTCATCCGTTTTAGATCATCTTTTATTTTCCCTGAAACTTCACTGACTTACAATGTGCACATTAAAACAAGAAAAGAAAATAGGAACATCACCTCCAAGAAATAAGCAAATGCATTGTCTAGAAATGCCCGGCCTCCTGTTCCTCCTGTCCTTCCCACCTCTGCTCTCTCCCCGCTGTGGACACCTGCTTCTCCCCTGGGACTCCCTCTCATCACTCCTGTTCACACGCTCTCTCTGGGTTGTCATCTGGCTGGTGGAAACCACCCCCTCTGCTCTTAAACCAGCCACCGGGGCAGGCACCACTGGGGAGCCTCCCTTTCTGCACACGGGTCTCAAGAAGCGAAGCTGCTCCCAGCCCCTGAGGAGGGAAAGGTGAACCCGTGTGGGCACACGGCACCTGCATGCTGGTGACACTGGGTGACCATTTGGAAGGCTGGCCCAGATTCAGATCCGACCAGAGCCATCTGCCTGTGAGTCTTGACCTGTAAGTTGGGAGTGAACGCAGCGTTGGCGTCGTGCTGAGGAGCAGCCAGGATGGGCAAAGCTGGTAGGAGTTGGCCACTTAGGAAACAAGGTTTCACCCAAGTCAGGCGTCATAGAGAGGTGGATTCTGTGCGTCCTCGGAGGGCCAGCCTGCGCAGAGGAGTCTGTGGGACGCGTGCAAAGCCCGCCTGGCACTGGGTGGAAGTTGCGGAGGGCAGATTGCAGGTCAGTGAGTGGCAGAGCGGTTCTCAGCTGGGCTGAAGGAGACTCCCCATCGGTAAAGCGTCCGTCAGGAGGCTTGTTTGAGCAGCAGCCGGAGGTGCCGGTCAGGGAAGGAACAGAGGAGACTTTGTCTGGTGGGTTGGGCTGGGTGTCTCCTGCAGGAACTACCTGCTCTGAGATTCTGGAACTGAAGGAGTGTCCCAATCGCAGCCAGAGACAAGCATGAGAATTCCTGGCATGCGGAGACAGGGCCTCGTATGCACGCCTTCGGGTGTATAGAGGGGAGGAGGGCAGGACCACCCCTGCCTCCAGGCAAGGGAAGTCAGAGTAATGAGGTCACCTGGTCCAGCCATCATCAGGGACCCTGGGGACTGGAACCCACACCGCCTACCTGCCGGAGGTCAGCCCCCGGGTCCCCAGCTTCCCCTTCCAACACCAGATTCCCCAGGATCTCAGGAGGGCTGTGGGCCAGGCACATCAGGTGCCTGCCTGTGAACTGCCACCTGCCACATGAAGGCACCACATGCTCCAGGTGAGACCGCTCCGGCCCCTGCCCCAGACTCCAGAAGTGGACATCCATCTATCCTGTTCTGGTCTCCATTACAGGGACATGTGCAGCTGACAGTCCCAAGCCCCTCCTCCCACCGGCCCGTCACACGTGTGCATACCAACCACATTCAAACTGTGAGTGTGGCAGGATATGTCCAGGAAGACGTAGGTGTCCCAGGCCTTTGAGTGGGGGGACAGCTTTCCTGCTCACAGACCACATAGCGCCGGCCTCAGTGTCCCCTCTGTGAAACGCAGCTTGTGGCATCCACCTCTTCAGGTCAGCAGAATTAAATGTGCAGTGGGGGGTGGTGGCTGTGAGGGTGAGGGCAGCACAGATCTGCAGGTGGGTGGACTTGCCTCAGGCAGGCAGGTGACCTGTGCAGGTGGCACAGGCTATAACACATCTCACAGCTCGGCGGATGGGGGCCGGCATTCCCCCTCCCTCCCTTTACTGTTTCTGGCTGGAACAGGCTTTGCCCAGAGGTGCTGGAGAAATGGCCCAGTGCCCGGCCTCACCGCCAGCCTCACTCCCACTGCAGCCTGCCCTGCCGGCCCAGGGCCACGCGGCGCCCTTCCCGCAGGAGGGAGGCGTCTGAGCGCAATTAGCTTCATTGTCCTGGAGGGCCCAAGAGGAGAGGGAGCCAGGAAGGGCTGTGCAGAGGGGAGGCGGCCAGGCCATGTGGGGCAGGGCTCCATCCTTGGCCAGACCATTGGCCAGCCCGTCCCCTTGCTGCCTGCTCCCTGAGCAGCCTGCCGGCCCATCGTACCACACGCAGGCTGGGGGACCTTACCAGGCGGGACTAGAGAGCACATTGGCCAAGGGACAGGCCAGGCAGAGAATGCATTGGGCCAGCGATGTGGGCAGAGACCTCTGAGGGTCCTCAGCTTAGGTCTGGAAGACGGAGGGTCCTCTTACCAGCCCTGCCTCTAGGCAGATGAGTCATTGTCCCCAGCCCACAAACTGAGGTGCTGAGTCCCAAGAGGTGGTGGGTCCAGTGCACAGGGTCCTGGGACCAAGGGCATGTCCATCCAGAGCACAGCCCAGGCAAAGCCGTGCAGCTCGGACAGTCAGCTGCAGCCCCAGCCTGTTCCCGGGCCTCGCCTGCCGGTCCCGGGCTGGGGAAGGCCTCACCCCACTGCGTCACGTCATCAGGATCCAGCAGGCAGCAGGGGCCCTCTCATTCCTGGGTAATTGGAGACGAGTTTATTTTCAAGGAGGTTTCTAGAGAGCAGGGTTGGAGGGACCACCAGGGACACCACAGGACCCCAGAACTGGTGACAACAGAGCTGTCACCGTGCCAGGCCCAGAGGAACGCGTGGAGGAAGCAGTGACTAGAGCCAGGGAATGGGGTGCGTGTGGACTGGGCCCCACCAAGTCGAGATCAGTCCACTATGGTCCAGGACAGAGCCAGCCTGAGACAGCCTCCCAGTGGGGAACCAGGGAACTAAACACACCAGGCCCACACTCCTCCCCTATCCCCCACTGTCACCAGGAAGCCACAGGGGAAGGGGGGGTCCAGGCCAGGCTGGCCAGCCTCGTGGAGCAGAGACAGTAAGGTATGCAGAGCGTGTCCCAGAGCCCTGGCCCTGCCACCATCCCCGCCACACCTTCCCTCAGCCTGCACACCCGAGCCCGTCCTCCCCGTCACGACCCCTGGTTGACCTGTCCAGGCACGGGGACATCAGCCTTTCTGGAGCTTACCACCTTCCAGCTCTCACTGCTGCTGGCTGGGAATGGTCAGTTCCCTGTGGTGCCAGAAATCCTCTAGTATATAGCCCCGTCTCGTTCACCTTTAAATACAGGCCCAGAGGAGGGGCTCCGTCACTGTTGCATGAATTGCATTTCATTTTAAATGCTGTGTGATTGAAGGGAGTTGGGCAGTGGTGTGCTGGCAGGTGTCTAACAACCCTGTCGCCTGTGACAGATCCACACGCAGCCCCGATGTGCAGCCTTTGCGGATTCCTGTGATGTAAATGCTCCCACAGGGCTGATTTCAGGCTCCCAATGTGGTCGCTAGGCCTGGAGTCGTAAAGAGCGCGCCCCGTGGCATTCACACACTGGGGTGAGCCAGCTACGGCCTCCACTGCAGCTGTGTTGAAGCGGGCGTGTGCAGTAGTGTACGTGGAGGGGACAGTCTGTGCGTGAACCTCGGCTCTGTGACCCTGGGCAGGCACCTGGGCCCCTCTGTAAAAAGGGCAATCGTGATACCGACCGCATGGAGGAATTACCGGTAAAGTTGAGAGACCAGGCCTGCAGCACAGCAGGGTTCCCTGTGAGTCCCCACCTGCCTAAATAGCCCCTGGGGGGACGGGCCAAACTTGACCGCCTGCCGCCTGCCTGCCAGGTGCTGTCAGAGTGGCTGCCCAACTCTGCGTTTCCACATCTGCAGAGCAAGGCTGACACCTGAACCTCCCTTACAGGCTTGTGGGGATTGGATGAGATGGCCGGTGGCGTGCCCTGGAGCTTGGTCAGGGAGCATGCCCACGCGGGCTTCTTTCTTCATTCGCGCATGGATCCATCCGTTTGGGACATTGTTAGCGTGTCCCTTCTGTGTGTCATACACCACTCTGGATGCTGGAGATTCAGCAGCAGGGGGGACAGAGTCCTTGCTCTCCTGACTAGTTCTAGGGGCAGAGGCTGACGGTGATCATGGATGTCTGGAGGCACTCAGAGGGGGATGGGCAGCACTGGGCCGGGGGTGGGAAGTGCCAGCAGGGTGGAGAGACACCAGTTTTCATTTCTCTGATTTTTAATTTTTATTGGTACATAGTAGGTGTATATACTTATGGGGTACGTGAGATGTTTTGATACAGGCATGCAGTGTGTAATAAGCACATCAGGGAAGATAGGGTGTCCACCTCCTTGAGCATTTATCCTTCGTGTTACAAACAATCCAGTTATACTCTTTCAGTGATTTTTAAATGTACAATTAAGTTATTGTTGATTGTAGTCTCCCTGTTACATGTCAGTAGGTGATAGCTCCCACTATCAAATAGTAGATCTTACTCATTTCATTAACCATCCCCAGCTTCCCCCAACTCACCCCCTCCCGCTCCGAGCCTCTGGTCACCATCCTTCTACTCTCTGTGTCCATGAGTCCAACTGTTTCGATTTTTAGGTCCCACAAATAAGTGAGAACATGGGACGTTTGTCTTTCTTTGCCTGGCTTATTTCACTTAACGTAGTGATCTCCAGTTGCATTCATGTTATTGCAAATGACAGGCCCTCATGTTTTTTTATAGCTGAATTGTGCTCCGTTCCATGTATGCACATTTTCTTTATCCATTCATCTGCTGATGGACACTGAGGTTGCTTCCAGATTGTAGCCGCTGTAAACAGCACTGCAGCGAACAGCAATGCAGAGGCCTCTTCCGTATGCTGATTTCCTTTGGGTGTATACTCAAGTGTGGGATGGCTGGATCCTCTGTTAGCTGTATTTTTAATTTTTTGAGGAACCTCCAAACTTTCTCCGTAGTGTTGTTCTGATTTATATTCCCACCAACAGTATATGAGGGTTCCCTTTTCCTCACATCTTTGTCAGCATTTGTTATTGCCTGTCTGTTGGATTTAAGCCATTTTAACGGGTGAGATGGTATCCCATTATAGTTTCGATTTGCGTTTCTCTGATGATCCGTGATGGTGAACACCTTTTTACGTATCTGCGTGCCAGATTTCTTAGGTGGAATTCCACGTTCAAGGAACAGCGGGGACATTTGTGGCTGGAGTAGACAAGAGAGAAAGCAGGAGTGGGGGCCATGCAGGGCCCTGGCGGGGGCATCTCAAAACTTTGGGTTCCGCTCTGCAGAGGACAGACTGTAGGAGCCAGGGAGGAAGTAGGAGGACCAGACAGGAGGTGATGGTGGCCCGACCAGGGTGGGAGCAGTGGACGGTTCAAGGCATGTGGAGGCAGAGCCAGTGGGGTTTGCTCCTGACTGTTTGTGGGGTGTGGACCAAAAGAACAAAGTCAAGGGTGACCCCCAGGTTAGGACTGTGTGCTAGACGGGGAGCAGGTGTTTCCTGAGGTGGGGATGACCACAGAGATGGGCTTGTTGGGGGCAATGAGGAAGAGGTCAGAGGTCCCTTTGGGGGCATATCATGCCCCCAGAGTGTATCAGATCTCCAAGTGGGGACTGCAAGGGCTGCTGGAATTCTGGGGAGAAATCCAGGATGGAGATAAAACTTTGGGGTTGTCAGCATACAGATGGTTTTTTTTAATTTTGAGACTAAATCAAAACCTTCAGAAAGTCAGTGTAGCCGGGGAAGAAGGGGGTCCAAGTACGGAGCTTTGGGGCCCGTCAGTATCCAGATGTTGGAGAGAGGCACAGCAATCAGCAGGTGACGCTTCCAGTCAGTGGAACCCACCAAGGGTGGGGCAGCGGAGCCAAGAGAAGGACGTGTCTCTACACAGAGGAGCCACCGTGTCCAGCGCTGCTGGGGGCCCAGGCCAGACGAGGACTGGCCACTGGCCACTGCGTTTTCAGCATGGTGGATGTCAAAACCTTGACAAAGGTGGTTTCAGGGAATGGTGCCTAGGAATTCTGGCTTGGAGTGGGATCAAGAGAGAATGGGCATGAGGGAATTGGGGCCACAGGTATAGATAACTCATTTGGGAAGTTTTGCTGTAAGGGAAGTGGAGAATTGGGTTCATAGGATGAAGGGGCCATGATGTCAAGGAGGGTTTTCTTTCCCTATCGTGGGAGAGACTGCAGCCTGCCAGGGTGCCGGCTGGAGGAAAGCGTTGATGGCTCTGGGGTGCAAGGTGCGAACTCCCAGAGATGCAAGCACACGATGGTGAGGAGCGTGGGTCTCTAGTGTACAGTGACGTGGCTGGTCTCATCTGGGAACATGGGTGCTCATCCCTGGGGACAGACAGGAAGGCGTGGCGTAACGGTGTGGGTTACGAGGCAGGGAAGTGAGCGAGTGAGTGTGGATATTGTCTCCTGGTTCCTGGAAAGCAGGAAGCAAGATCTCACCAAGAGTGAGGATAAAGGAGAACATTTGGAAGGTTGAGCAGGAAGGGTGAAATCAACATTCGGGTTGTGAGAGCTGAATGGCAGTGCCAGGCCCATGGCAGGGGTGGTCATGGTCTGAATGAATCACAGGGTGATTCTGTGTTTATCTCCATCAGTGTGGGCTGTGGCGTGGAACAGGAAGAGCTGGGTCTTAGCAGTCTTGCCAGGCGCAAGTGATGATGGAGGAGGGGGGCAAGTTTGTAGAGGAAGGGGGATAACAACTTATCCATGGTCTTTGAGCTCATCCATTTATTTATCCATCCACCCATCTATCCATTCATCCATCTATCCACCCACCCACCCACCCATCCATCCACCACCCATCAACCCACCCGTCTGTCCATCCAACCACCCACCCGTTCATCCATGCATCCACACACCCACCAATCTTTCATCCCCTCTTCTCTCCATCTACTCATCCATCTTTCCATCACCCTGCCATCCATCTATCTATCCACTCCTTTATCCACCCTCCCATCCATCTACCCATCCATTCATCCATCCACTCATCCATCCACCCTCCCATCCATCTGCCGTGTCATTCATTCGGCCATCCACCCGTTTATCCACCCTTCCATCCATCCAGTCACTCATCCAGCTACCCACCTTCTGATTCATCCACTCATCTACCCACCCTGCAATCCATCTATCCACCCAACCATCCATTTATCCTTCCATCCACCCACCTGCTCATCCATGCACTTGTCCCCTCCATCCGTCCATCCATCCACTCACCCATCCACGTACACTGAGACTCTTCTGAGTTCAACAGGGTGCTGTGCTGAGTGCAGGGATATGGGAACAAAGGGTGAGGGAAGTGACCCCCATTCTCTGAGAATTCACAGTCCCCTGGGGAACCAGACCCTTCCACAAGCTGGTCCAAAATGAGGTCATCTGAGATAAGCCCCGTAGCCCAGCAGAAACTGCTCCACTCACACCACCCAAGCCCAGGCCCTCATTGACTCTGACCCCAGCAGACCTGGGAAGGAGAAAAGCAGTGGGACAGACACTGACTGCACAGCCTTCTGTGCACTGGGCATTCACAAGCCCTCTCAGGATGGACCTGATACACTTTGCTTTTCCATCAGAGTCTGGTCCGGGGCTCTCCACCAGGGCTGCATGTCAGAGTCTCCTGGGAGACGTTGGTTTAAGTGGCCTCCGTTGTTCAGGGGTGCGGCCCAGGTGTGGACACTTCTCTAGGTGACTGGGATGAGCGGCCAGCTCTGAGAGCCACTAGCAGGACCACAGCCACCCCAGTGCAGGTGTGGAGGACACGCAGGGCAGGGATGTTGCTGGTTGCCCTGAGACCCCCAGAGTCACACTAAATGGCTATCATTCTGCATTTTCTCTGCCCAGGCTCAGTGGTGACCACAGGTTTCAGATGGAGGAACCTGTGCAGACAGGACAGGCAGTCGCCAGGACCACCTGGTGGCTCAGGGGGCATTGGAGCCCATCCCTGTGCATTTCAGGGTCTAGACCCCGATGCTCAGCTGTGAAACGTCCTCTCCCTTGCCAGCCCCCCGGGCAGGGTTACAGTTCCATGTGGAGGTGCAGATGGTGGGTTTTCGGTCCCGGCTGCCGGCACTGCTCTCCAGGGCCCCCCGTACTAGCCTGTCAAATCACTTTGTCTCTGCACCTCAGTTTTATTAGCTGGGAAATGGGGATACGAGCACTCCATGAGTGAATGTCTGTAAAATCAGGAAGCACTGTGGGCTCAAATATGCTGGTTTTATTCTAGTGTCACAAATGTCCCTAAAATGTCCCCATCTCTTAGGGGCCACCACAGATGTCCTTGGATCTGGCACACACTGCTGGAGCCCCCATCTTTATGTTGGCAGGTTCCCCTGACATTTGTTAGCTCAGGGCTCTGGGCTCCAGCCCTGCAGAACCTCAAGCAGGAGTGACTGGCAGCTGTCATTCAGCCCCAAGTCAAATGACAGGGGTGAGGCCTTGCAAAGGGTTGGAGGTAGGGTGAGAAGGAAGCAGATGGGACAGGAGCTGCCCTTTCTTCTTTTTTTTTCCTTTTTTTTTTTTTTTTTTTTTTTGAGAAATGGTCTTGCTCTGTGGCCCTGGCTGGACCAAAGTGGTGTGA
>CAUYLG010069478.1:0-49901 GCA_963573385.1 Cacajao melanocephalus | reverse complement strand
TTCCATGGTGTATATGTGCCACATTTTCTTTATCCAGTCTCACTGATGGGCATTTGGGTTAGTTCCAAGTCTTTGCTATTGTGAATAGTGCTGCAATAAACATATGTATGCATGTGCCTTTGTAGTAGAATAATTTATAATCCTTTGGGTATATACCCTGTAATAGGATTTCTATTGGGTCAAATGGTATTTTTTTTCTAAACCCTTGAGGAATTGCCACACTGTCTTCCACAATGAGAACACATGGGCACAGGGAGGGAAACATCATACACAGAGGCCTGTCAGGAGGGGTGAGGGGTGAGGGGAGGGACCGCAGGGGATGGGGGGATTGGGGAGGGATTGCATTAGGAGAAATATCTAATGTAGATGACAGGGGGATGGGTGCAGCAAACCACCATGACACATGTATACCTATGTAACAAACCTGCACATTCTGCACATGTACCCCAGAACTTAAAGTATAATTTATGAAAAAGAAAAGAAAAAAGTGATGCTATTAAAAATTGAAAAAAAAAAAAGAGTAAGGCAAAGACGCATCCTTCTCCCAAAGGTTAAAAAACAACAACAACAAAAACCTCATTCTGGAGACCTCTATTTTTTAATTATGGAATTTTCTATGGTGGAATCTATAAGAGAATGGACCACAGGATAAGTGATGTAACTTACAGGGCAGTGTGTACAAACTTAGTTGTGTGAAATTTGTTTGTACATATTGGCATTTGAAAAAAAAATTCTCAATATCTGCTAATATTTTTTTCAATGTGTATAGCATGGTGCATTTTTGATATTTGCTTTTTCCCCCTTTTATTACTATTTGCCATGGCACACAAACTGGGAAAGGGGGCATTGGGTAAAATGAAGTGTAAAAAGACAGAACCCTGAAGCTCTCAACCAGAGGAATGATTTTCTTGTTTTTGCTATATATTTTATCTCTTTGAAGTGAAGACTCAGTCGTGAAGGTAACTGAAAAAACACTTACATATGGATGTTTCAATGTCACTAACAACGTAACAATAGAACGTTCATATATGTTTGATTCTGCCAACTGTTATGCATGTTTTCTGTGAAAAGTAAGCCAAAATGACATGGAAGTGAATTAAATGAGGGCAAGGAATAAATGAGGCCTGGAGTTATTTTAAATCATATTATTGAATCACCTAGGTGACGTTTGCTAAATAACCATCTGTAGTTCAGAAAATGAGGACATTCTCTAAGTGCATGTATGTGCATATGTATTTATAATTAAAAAAACTAAAATGACTATTAGGTGTATTTGTAAAGGTATCAGGTTTTACTCAAAATGTGAAAACAGGTCACTATTTACGTTTTTGACAAATGAAAGGTTATAATGATAAATAGAGAAAATATTTGAATATTACAAACAAGTTTAAGCTTTTGTGTCAATGCTCATGCTATCTAATTGTCAAGGTTTTCAGACATTGATTCATTGTCGAGAAGTCCTCCAAAGTTTGAGTCATTAAAAATGTTTAAAAGAGAAGAAGAGAGAGAGAGAGAGAAAAATACACTATTAACCTATTAAATAGGCTAATGGTGGGAAATATGAAAACTGAATTAAATTAGAACAAGGAATAACTGAGGCTTATAGTTATTTAAAATCATATTATTGAATCACCTAGGTTACATTTACTAAAGAACTATTTGTAGTTCAGAAAACGAGGACATTCTCGAAGTGCATGCTTGTGTGTATGTGTATTTATAATCAAAAAGCTAAAATGACAATTATGTGTGTTTGCAAAGGTGCATTCTCTCAAACTAATCCAATATATTTAAAAAATAAACTGTATTTTGCATAATTAAGATATACAACTTGATATTATAAGACACAGATAGACAGTAAAAATGCATACAGATGGTACTGTGAAGCAAATGAACACATCCATTATTTCACAGTCACCGTTTCTTGAGTGTGTGGCAAGAGCAGCAAAAATCTACTCATTTAGCATGAATCCCATACACAGTACAGTTATGCTGCCTATAGTTCTTATGTTGTGCATTATATTTCTAGACTTGTTCATCCTATATATCTGCTACTTTTAACTTTTGACTTGTATCTTTCCGTTTCTTTCCCTATCCCCTGCCACTGGTAACTGATGTTTTGTTCTCTATCTCTATAGTCGAATATTTTTAAGACTCCACATAGAAGTGAGATTATTCTGTGGTACACATATGCAACGAAATATGATTTTCACCTCAAAAAGAACAGGATCTTGCCTTTTGCTGCAACGTGGATGAGCCTGGAGGACAATATACTTACAGAGAGAATAATCCAATATTTTTAAGTGAGAAATTTTTACAGCGAGTAGCACATCATTTATTTAAAACTACATCTTAAGCTAAATGGGATATTTGTTGACCCAATAAATATATTTTTCACAGATTTTTTGTAGATATAGGAAGTGATTAGATAATCTATTAAAAATTATTATTAGTTACTACTTAGCCATGTCTACACTGATGAATTTCTATCTTAAGTTACATCACTGATATAGGACAGAAGGAAGTATGTTGCTCTGAGAAGCAACATAATTAAATACGATTAAAAGTTTTCAAAGGGGAATTGAAGTGGATGTATTGGAAAAAAAAGTAGTTTTGGTCAGGCGTGGTGACTAACACCTGTAATCCCAGCACTTTGGGAGGCTGAGACAGGCAAATCACTTGAGGTCAGGAGTTCGAGACCAGCCTGGCCAATATGGTGAAAACCCATCTCTACTAAAAATGCAAAAGTGAGCCAGGCATGTGGTGCATATCTGTAGTCCCAGCTACTTCGGAGGCTGAGACACAAGAATCGCTTGAACATGGGAGGTGGACTTTAGCCTGTGTGACCTGGGCAGTGACAGAGTGAGACTGTGTCTCAAAAGAAAAAAGTAGTTTTAAAGAGTACACATAACATAATTTTTCCTAAGCTAATATAAGTCAATTGTAATTTAACACACAGTGGAAATCTTTTTTTTTTTTTTTTTGGAGATGATGTCTCCCAGTGTGACCCAGGCTGGAGTGCAGTGGCGCATTCTTGGCTCACTGCCACCTCTGCTGCTGGATGTAAGTGAAGCACCTACCTCAGCCTCTCGAGTAGCTGAGACTACAAATGCATGTCACCATGCTTGGCTAATTTATGTATTTTTTTGTAGAGACCCGTTTCCTCAAGTTTCACTGTCTGGTCTCCAACTCCTGGGCTTGGCCTCCCAAAATGCTGGATTACAGGCATGTGCCACCATGGGCAGCCAAGAAATACTTCTCTTCCTAACAGTACTTGATAAATACTTTCTGACTAACTAAAAATGTTTTGCAACTTTCCTTCAGAAATCAAACAACAATTTTGAGCTATTGCATAAATAATTAACAAAACATGTCTAGGAGTATAGGAATAATATCTATTTGACCAAATCATAGAACTCTTGAGGACTCAAAGGAATATATTTCCTAGATTGTCCCATACTTATGTTATTGTGACATATTGTCCCATACATATATATATGAAAAAATATATATATATATATTTTCCAGCTTGTCCAGAGTAGTATGAACCCACATTAGCTTGATGGCATAGAAATGGCACAGATGGTACAGAAATGGACCTGTAGGACAGATTAAAGCAATCAGCACAAATGTTTGATGTATGGCAGTTAGAAAATAATTACCGTATTTTTCTCTTGGATTGATTTTCTTCTTTTGAAACAAGTGAAATTTTGTTTTTCTCTCTAAATATTCTCAAAGTTCAGATTTATAAAAGAAAATCAGTGAAAGTTTTAAAATAATTCTTTTGTTGAATTTAAAGTTGTTTTAACCTCCTAATTGAATGCTTAGTAATTTCTGTTTTTCTTATTATAAAAAATAACACTTTGGGAAACTGGACTATTTTATCTTGATCATATAGCAGTGACATAATAATTGTTATTAAATATGAATAAAACATGATTTCCCGGAGTGTTAACATTATCATAAAATTCCAGAGAATGAATTCAGAAGGTTAAGATTTTAGAAATTACATTCAGAGGCAAAGAAAGGGTCCACTTAAGTTTTCCACCTCCCTGAACCTTTGAAACTTCTGCTGAGAAGGATAATGTGTTGTCCTGTGATTAACAAAATTTGTGCTAGCTTTCATGCCTAAAGGAAAAAAGAGGTGGAAGTTAAACAACTGGTAGCTCAGAATGATCATTCAATTATATTTTCTCCCTATTTCATCATAATTTTTTCCTTACCTGTCATTAACCTCTAACTCAAAATAATTTCAGCAAAATGAGAAAATGTGTAGCACAATTTTCTCTTATTCTCTTATCTAGAAAACTTTTAAAAGATGGATTGGTATACATAATAATTCTAACAGTTTATCATATGCAAGATGCTTATTAGTTATTAGTAATTAAATATAAAAAAGTATACATAGATAGATGTTTGCATACACTCCCAAGTAGTAGCTGTATGACATATTTTATATGTTATTATTTTCCTCTGTTTACTTCTTTCACCCTAATATACATAAATTTCCATTTATGTACTTAACCATTAAAGTATTAGAATTTACTCAAAAAATATAGTGTATCAATAGACTGACATGAGTTAATTACATGTTAGGAAAATTTCAAGATGCTTGTAAATGACTTTTTCATTTTGACAATAAAATAATTAACTTTCTTAAATATTGTAATTTATTGTGTGTGACCATGGCAACAAGTGGATAAAGCAACATGAGCATGAATTAGAATTGAAACAAAGCATATTGACAAGATGAGACCAGGACATTTTCATATAGGTTATTCTATTATAATATGCACTTAATTGTACTGATTTACTAAAATAAGTAGTATTCAATTTACCATACATACATAAATGTTTAAAAGAGAAGATGTTTTATATTGAGGTATACCAATTACTTTAAAATCGAAAAAATATTTTAGTATGAGTTATAGTTATGTGGAAAGCTTATGTATTTAAAAAAATGCTGATTGCTATGTCCTTTACAGAGTCACAAACTAAGGATAATAAATATTTTCATATGAGTTTATTTCTATATGATATTTTATAACGTAAAATATTCAACACTAGAATGAATCTTCTTATTTAAAGGTATCCAACACTAAAATATATCTTCTTATCTACTTAATTGTACACTTGAATTCCTCCAAAGTTTATACTTCATTATTATTTCTCTCTAAGGTTTCTTTTTTTTCCTTACAATTAAATCACTTATATTCCCACTATGGTTTTTAAGCTATTAAATTTTGAATTTGTATTTCTACATTTCCACCTTACTGAATCTCTACCTATTTCTGGCATTTTTCTTTTTTTTTACACATTTCTCTTAGACGGTCTCATCTTTATATAGACAAGAAAGGATGTCAGATTCACCTCTTGTACAATATAATTGGCATTAGCTGCCCCAATTGTTCAAGAAGTTCTACAATTTAGGATCCTTTTCCTATTATGGTTCATTTGTTTCTTCCTTTCTTTGACTCTTTCTTCTTCTCTTCCTCATCTTTCTTTCTCTACTTCTCTTTTTTCTTCTTATTGCCCCAATTCCACCAATTTTAATAGGTAGACTGCAAGGGTGCTGCCACTAATTGTGGCATTGGCCTTTCATATACATATTTTTATACAGATTTTTTTTGTCTTGAATGGAGTTTGCCAATTTTCAAATATCTACTTAATATGTATTAAGATGCATATACTAACAGGTCAATGAACTGATTAAAAGTGTTAGTTATATAGATGAATTTCTTAATGTTAAGCCAAATTTGAATTATTACTAATGATTTAATTTGTAAAGATTAGTGATTCTTTTAATATATGACTCTATAATAATTCCTAGTATTTCATTTAGGATTTTTGCATTCATATTGCAGTAAAACTGATTAATATTTCAGTAAAATTGATCTGCAATTTTCTTTCTCTTTGCTGTCTTTATAAGACTTTACTATTCATGTGGTGAATAAAAAAATAATGGGAAGCTTTGTTTCGTTTTCTATGCCTGGAATCAGTTTTAAAATGGATCACTTTCTTTATATTTTGATACAAATAGTAGATACATGATAAATGGCAAATTTATCACATTGTCTGTAATTTTTGCATTTTCTAATAAATACCTTTTTATAATTTATGTTTTCAGAGAAGTGTATGTATTTCATATGGGTTTTTAAATACCTATGCCTAGAGATATAAAATGCATTTCCTTTCTATTCTTTTGATTTCTTCTTCATTGGCAATTGATTTCCTTGATTACTTACACATATTCATAATTTTTTTCTTTTCTTAATTGGATTAACTAGTGATTCTAAAGGTATTGATTATTTTACTGACTTTATAAATTCTAAAGTCTGCTTGACAATTTGTTGATTTCTAATTTAATCTTTATTTTTTTCTATTTAGGTTTAAAGTTTTGATTATTTTTTTCTTAATACTTGTTTCTTTCCCTCAATACTTATTTACACCAGTGAAGATATTTAATACTTAAATTTTCTTATAAGTAAGGTTTTAAACAGAGTTTATATATTTGTTAGGTTTGCTCCTTTCTAGGTATTTTTAATTGAAGATTTGTTTTTTATATTTGTCTCATGAGCTTATTCCTAAATATTGAATATATTGCCATTAAAATATTTTCTTCTATTATCATTATAGAATTAATAAATTTGTGCCAGGGAAAATAGTGTATATAACTCTTTTACATTCTCTTTTAATGATTCTTTCTTTCTTTGCTACTCAACAGATAATTGATTTAAAAAAAAAATTTACCCTTGCATGAGAAAAAAATAGATGTTTTATTTAAAGAGCAGATTTGTATGTATGTCTATCAGATCAAGTTTGTTTTTGTTATTACTCAGTTTATTTAGATGAATATTATTTGACCTGTCCATGATTGTAATTCCCTATGTGTTTTTCCAATATATAATATTACATTTGTAATTTCAAATAACTGTCTTTGTAATTTATAGTATTATCGATATGAAATATTATGCCATCATTGCTATTTACTGTAATTTAAACTAAAGAATTAGAAGGTTTAGTAGAGCAGAATTGAGGGTCTTCCCAGGTATTCCTAGAAGGAAGAACAAATTTCACCAAGATAATCAACAAGCAACAAAGGCGTCATTTAGGGTATTACTTAAATACAAACTATCAGAAATTGTGTTGTGTTACCCCCAAAATAATGATATGACATAATGCGTTTGTTATTAGATAGATATAGCCATTTCACAATATATATATATTTCAAATCATGTTGTACATAAAGAATTTTAAATAAATTTGAATACATATTATTTTTTGTCAATTAAAAAGTAATTTTTAAAACTTCAAGAATATACACATGAAATTCATTAGAAACTAGTTTCAAAATCCTCGTGACTATGAAAAAAACCAGTTTTTAACAGTCTATGGGGGAGGAAGAAGCCTTTATATTTTAAGAAAGATCAGTTTACATCATTAGATAGTTGTATTGTCAACTAGTTCATATGATAAAAATGTCAAAGTATACTTAAACCTACAAAATATGTCATATAACTATTGTTTTAACAATATAATATTTCATTAACTAATTTAAAAGTATCCTGTCTGAAGCAGAGGGTGCCTGCAATCCAAACATAAGTGACCTTCTTAAAAAAAATAGTAATGAATGAAATAAATTTGCCAAAACCTTTCAAACAGACTTTCCTCACTTAAAATTCTGAAATATTTGAGAATCGAGTTCCAGAGAAACAAATATTTTCAACAATTCATGTACATAGGTAATGTCATCATTGTAGGTATGCATATACCATTTTACTTCTGATTGCTCAAATACTGGAAAGGATGGATATATATATAAATATATATTTTTTTTTCTTATACACACACATGATATAACACCAAGTCTGGATTTATTAAACTATTAAGGTTCAATCTCTTTAGCCTTCAGTATGCAATACATACCATTATGTGTTTATTTTCAGTTAGAGCCATAGCGCCAAATACCCTGTATTGTTATAATAATTTTACTTTCTCATATAAAAAGAGAATATTTGGGGACAAGAAAGAACATTTTATATCAAATGCATTGATGAATTGAGAAGATACTCGTTAATTTAACATTTATAGATGATAATCCGTATAACTGAAAACTGGAAAAAATGATTAAAATTAATAGCATTCTAAAAGCATATTTCTAACAAATTTGAGAGAAGATAACCTCATTAATGAAACTATATAAAATTCATCTGGGTCAAATACGTAACCAAGTTGTTTTTGAACCAGAAAAAAGCATTGAATAGTTCATTTTGCCTTTTAATTAGTACTGATCAAAAATTTAGCCCTCTAAATCCCCTTTGGTGACTGGATTTTCTGCTACCCTTTAAAATTGTCATTTCAATTGGCATAGACTACATATTTCCTTCCTCTATGTCATCTCAAAATTTAATTAAGCATCGTATATGTTTGGTGTTTTCATTTATGCAAATAAAGTAAAATGCAAATAAAATGTCTTGATAATAGTTCAGATTTCATTTTTCAAAATTATATCACATAAAAGAATGATTCTAAAGTGATACTTTTTCATACTTTTCATCCAGTTGGTTCTAATATTCAATGTGCCATGTAGATAGCCTAAAGATTTGGTGTCCTATTTTTCTTTTGTTTGGTTCTGTACCTGCTAAAGACAACAACCAGTTGTCTTTATGCTTCAGGTATGAAGGAATAAACAAGCTGCACATCTCTTTCATTAGTCTACGAAGATTTTCCTTCACTAGAAAATATCTTAATTTTTACATTTTGCAATACTATCCTTTAGAATAACCCTCAACTTTGGAAAACAAAATTGATTTTCACATCTCAAATTAACTTACACCTGATATTTGATCATGCTGTGGTTAGCTGGAATTTCATGACATAATGAATGTACAACTCCCAAATTATGAATTGGTTAGCCATGTTAGGAAAATTTGCTTTGAAATTCTTAAGCAACAATTAAAGTTTTCCTTATAGCTCTATTTTGAGCTATTTGAGATTAACTTGCAAATGTTCAATAAAAATAAAAGCAAGACATTTTTCATCTGAAATTTAAGATAAAAATACCATCTTTATAGTTTGTCATAAAAGTGCCATGGCTTTCAATTATTTCTCCACACTTACTGAATAGGACATTAAAACTGAAAGTCATAGAGAAGCCAAAGATTCTGTAGTAATTGAAACATTTCCTTGGTCTTGATAGTACCATACTCTTTAAGGTGTGTAAGCCAGAGAGTTCCAATCACCAGCCACAACAGTTTAATTATCTAACAAATCCTCTTTTATGTGCCCTTTCAAGAAAGTCCCCCTGTCTTTTAAATGGCATTTGCTTAGCAAAAGATTAGGATGAATTAGGCAAAAAGAGGTAAACCTGGACCTCATAGGCTAATGCACTAAAACAATTTGGCAAGCTCCCCCATCCCCAGGTGAAACTCTATATTTATTTATCTATTTATTTACTTTGGCTGCTGGAAAGTTGAGGTTGTATGTTTCATGACAATCAGTGCACAGATTATTAGAACATGCCAAGAGCAACTTATTAACATTTTCCCCTGTGTCATATTGTTTCTTCTGTCTTTTTTTTTTTTTGTCCAAGTATACCTTCACTGGCTGTTGCTTTTTATCACCATTATTGTTATGATCATTTGTACTATTTGTATTTTGATAAGCCTTATGGAATCCACTTTGAATAGAGGCATAGTTTACTTAAATACGATTAAATTGCTGGAATCTGGGGTATAGTAAAGATCATCCTGTTTCTAGGCAGTTACCAGGACATGAAAAGTTGGGGGGAATGGAGACTGCAGCAGAGAGATGATGGTGGGAGGTGGGGCGGGCGGGGGAAGAGAAAAGTCAATAGGTTTGTTAATTTTCTTTTTTTTCTTTTGAGACGGTGTTTTGCATTTCTTATCCAGGCTGGAGTGCAATGGCGCAATCTCGGCTCCCCACAACCTCCGCCTCCCGGGTTCAATCGATTCTCCTGCCTCAGCTTCTGGGATTACAGGCGTGAGCCACCACCCCAGGCTAATTTTGTAGTTTTTGCAGAGATGGGGTTTCTCCACATTGGTCAGGCTGGTCTCAAACTCCCGACCGCAGGTGATCCTGCCGTCTCAGCCTCCCAAAGTGCTGGGATTATAAACCACCATGCCCGGCCCTTTTCTTTTTTTTTTTTTTGAGAGGTTCACTCTGTCACCCAGACTGTAGTACAATGGCGCCATCTGGGCTCACTACAACCTCTGCCTCCCAGGTTCAAGCGATTCTCTTGCCTCAGCCTCCAGAGTAGCTGGGATTACAGGCGTCAGCCACCACGCCCGGCTAATTTTTGTGTTTTGAGTAGAGCCGGGAGTTCCACCATGTTGGCCAGGCTGGTCTCGAACTCCTCATCTCAGGTGACCCGCCTGCCTCGGCCTCCCAAAGTGCTGAGATTACAGGCGTGAGCCACTGCGCCCAGCCCATATACTTAAATTAGTAAGACCTACTGCTGTAGAAAGATGCCACAAAAGGAATTTCTGGAGCAGAATGATCCTCAAAACACCCTAGTCATGTTTCTGAGGAGGTCAAAGTAGTTCCCAGGCAAGGGTACCTGAAGCTCAAGGAAATCCTCACTTGTAAGGGTACCTGAAGGTCTAGGGAATCCTCACTTGTTACATCTGACAGCTTATTCCTAATAGAGAAAGAAAAGTTAAGACTAAAGATAAACCTGTCTTGGAGGTTTCAAAGTTTCATCGTATTTTCATTGACTACTCTCTAGCATAGAGAAATCAAGCCTTTCAACAGGCTGAGTGCTGCTCCACAATTTCAGCAGGTCACACAGAGCTTATCTGTTGGTGGAGAACGGATTGCTCATGTAATACCAAGACATATGTACTTCTAAACTCATAATACCCTCTGCCCAGGTTCCTGCCACCATGCTGATTATTCTGTCATCAGGGATGAAACTTTTCTGTTAAAGCTCTAGACTACATTTCAAGAGAGCCACATCCAATATTAACTCCTTAAAATGTGGTCATTTTCCAAAAAATACTGCTTTCAAAAATTTGTAAAAATTGGGTATTACAATAATTCATTGTCCTATGTTTGTTGCAGCACTGTTTATAATAGTTAAGATTCAGAAGCAACCTCAACGTCCATCAATAAATGAATGGATTAGAAAATGTGGTACATATACACAATGGAGTACTATTCAGCCATAAAAAGGAATGAGATCCATCATTTGCAACAACATGGATGGAACTGGAGATCATTATGTTATGTGAAATAAGCCAGGCACAGAAAGATAAACATTGCATATTTTTACTTATTTGTGGGATCTAAAAATCAAAACAATTGAACTCATGGAGTTAAGAGAGTGGAAGGATGGTTACCAGAGGCTGGGAAGGGTCCTGGGGGGAGAGGGGTTGAGGGGGAGGTGGGGGTAGTTAATGGGTCCAAAAAATGATTAGAAAGAATAAGACCTACTATTTGACAGCACAATAGTGTGACTATAGTCAATAATAAGTGTACAGTTTAAAATAAAGAGTATAATTGGATTGTTTACAACTCAAAGGATAAATGCTTGAGGGGATGGATTCCCCATTCCCCATGATATGTTTATTTCACATTTTATGTCTGTATCAAAATAGCTCATACACCACATAAATATGTACACTTACTATATACTCACAAACTTTTTAAAAAAATAAAAATAATCATTCCTGGAGATTATATGATTTTTTACTGAACTTAACATTAGGTACTGAACTAAGCATTAATCATAACTTATTAAAAACAGAGCTACAAGGAGAAAACCATTTATAATTGCCTCCACAGTCTTATACCTACAAGTATAGCAGGTACTTTTCTGAGTGTGGTGCTGGGAAAAGCAGTAACAATAGATGGAGCAAGAGATGACTCCTGCTTTTTCTGGGAATTAACAAAAGAGGGAAAAGAATGTTCCTGCACAGTAAAGCATGTGGCTCAGATATGAGAGGGGCTTTTGCAAGAAACTGAAAGGCCTTCTATAGATCAAGAGCCAGGAAAGGTGGTATATGTAGCATGGTCAGTAAAGGACAATTCCTGTGGTCACAGAATGCCAAGGTAGCAACTTACCACTGAACTTCAGTCCAAAGGTGGTCATGAGATACTGATAAGTTTTGCTTTGATTTGCATTTTATGCATTCCACACGCTGCTGTGTGGAGCATAGGAGAAAATAAATAAAAATGGAATCAGGAAGAAAAGTTAAGTGGCTTTTGCAGAAATAGCCAGCAGCAGGGATAATTTTTCTTCTATATTTATTATCATTTTGCTCAGCACTGGACTAGATCCAACTTATGAATAGGACAAAATCAACGTAAAGACTAAAGCCTGGGAAATGTTAGATAATATTTAATTCTTGATGAGGCATAACATTCATCCTGTCATGCCATGTTCTCTGCACACAGGAATACAGCATAATGTCAGAGTTTGGTGTCCTCTCTGTGAGCTGAGGCACCCCATGGCACCACAGTAACCGCACAAGAGTGACGCAGGATCTTTTAAAATTTTGACAAAGACACAGTGACATGTTGAAACTCACATGAGCTACTATCCTGTAACAGTTCAGGGTTTTAACATTAGATTGGACTAAATCCCTTCCAATGATGCCATTGCTTCATGAATCTCAGATTTTGGGGTTTGCGGTGACCAAAGGCAAGTATCACAGAGATAATATTGTTATAACTGGAATGTTATTTGCTTTGCCATTAAAAATAAAGATATAAGGAATTTTTTTATTGTTTTATTTTGTTTTTAACAAGATCATTCTCCTCCATCAATCCCCTATGCACCAACACGATCTTCCTTTCTCAATAGCATAGTTATAAAATAATTTTGATACTCTTTATCTTTCTTAATAGAGCAAATAATCCATGGTCTGCACCTGGCCCAGACTTAACTTACTTGGAGCCACTAGCTCCAAATATATATGAATGTATATTTAACTTTTAAAAAGTCCTATTGTGATATTATGAATTCCCTTTTAAAATCTGGTAATTTGGCAACACTGGGTACATAATTTTTCTACATAGGAATAATCAGCAGGAAATGTTTTGGGTCACCCCTTCTGAAGCAACCTTTGCTCTCCATCTTGGTACAGTTTCCACCAATTTTCTTGATCTCAGTATTCATTCGAGTTTGCCTGTAATTTAGTGTGACTATGACTTGTAAGTAGGGATATATTCTTAAAGGTATGAAGTTTTAGTGTGTCTATTGTCTATGTCATGTATCTTTATCTGTAAGTGATGCAGAGTAGATATATTTCTACAGCTATGAATACTAGTACCAATAATAGATAACGTTTTTGAGATGATTACATATATAATAGGCATTATTCCAGCCACTTTCCATTTATTACTAATTATGTTCACAGCAATATTATTATAGTCACAGAATTTCTATGAGGCAAGTTTTCTTAATTTTTATTTATAGATGTGTCAGGAACTTTGAATAGTCAAATTTTATTCTGCTTGCAAGCTAAGCTGATATCCCACAGTTTCACAGATGCTGGCAGAAGACATGGGAGTCTTGGATTAGAGACAAAGGGATTTATTACTCTATTGCAACTAGCAGGAGCATCAGTTTGAATTGATTCCCCCTGTGCCCCAAGTCCCATAAGGAAAATGGGGAGTGGGCCAGGTGGTTGCTGGTACACACAGTCAGTTTTATTCACAGCTTAAGAACCCTGGAAGTTAGAAATCCTAATGTTTATAATGGACTGCCAGATAACCTGCCACTCATTTGCCATTTTCCCTAGAGCAAAACACCTTTGTTATTAAACTGAGCAGTCAACCTGGTCTCTGCGAAGGAGGAGGATATTATCTCTATTTTCTATGGCTGTTCACTAAACAAGTATCCCTGAAGAGGAAGGAAAATTTCCCATTCACAATGGGCTGAGATGTAGAGGGGGCATAAATAGAAAATAATACATAGCATTTCTTTAAGCCTATCGTTTTCAAATAACTTTTCAGTTTTCTCAAACTGAATAATTTTACAACATGATAAATTCCATCACAAATGCTAACTAGAGGGCCTGTTATAGGTTATACATAGGGGTTAGAAGAAGTTATCCATAAAATTTCATAGAAACCTAAACTCTGAGATAAAATTAAAAAAAAAACACATTGAAACACAATTTTAAAATATCCCATTTATGAACCGACTTTGAACCAACAGTTTTCTAAACTTTCTGCTCCAGAGAGCTATAAAAATGAGTTATACTTATACCTATGTATCAGAATCTCTAGGGGCAGCATAAAAATCAAAGTTAGGGAACTTAATTTTAGAAAGTTTCCCAGGTAAGCCTGATGTGCAGACTTGAAGAGATCCTAAAAATCACACAGTCCTAAAGGATCATCTCTAGGTGAGTGAGACCTTTCACAACAACTGGACTTGAATCAAGGTGACTTGTATATCACCTCAGGGTGGCACAATAGAATTGTGATAATAATTGAGAAAGCATAATAATTGGACATCTGTACTCAGGAAATATACTGTATTAACATTTAGGGCACTGTCAAAATGGAACAATGAATGGGGAACTCAAAGAATAATTACCTTGCACGTTAATTCAGAAATGTAACAAAGAGTAACACTGATCCTGTGGATTCAAAGAATTCCTCGTTTGCACTGTACAAGATCTGGAAGAGTACAGACAGCTCACTAGGCAAATGCAGGCTTAATAAAATATACCCCTTCTATTTATATATCTTCTTACTTTAAATCTGTGTTCCTATAATTAATAATTAATAATCCCAGGTACTTTGACAACATGAAAGAAGTGCCCAGGGTTGAATTAGTAACCCAAGCTCCATAAATATTTTATATTCATCCTCTCCTTGGTAGCTCATGTTGCCATCTGCTCATCTATTCCCAGTACACTGATAAATCTTCAATTTTCTTGACCAATTTTGCTATCAGGTTTATAATTTTATCCTCCATACCAAGTCCTATAATGACCCTGGGATATTCTAACATCCAAATAAAAGAGACATATATACCTCTACAATTATATAGCAATGGCTTCCAAATCCATAGCTCTGGACTTGTACATTTTTCTACTTAATATTAAATTTTAACTATGATGTGATCATTTGAAAACCTTTCTTAACCTCACAGCAGTTTGGCTAACCACTCATATGGCTACCTTCTGGATCACCTGGTTTTCTACTTCAGAATTTTAAATTCTAATATTCCTTTATTTGGCAACAAATTCTTGGTTTTCTGGGCACTTCTTTCCTTTCATATTCTGCTCATCTTTTTAAATTAATCTGTGTTTGGCCAGCCCACCATCACCCTTTATGGATGAAATACCATCACTCTCTAGAAGCCTTGGTTTCTCCCTTTCATTGTGCTTGCCTAATCATAATCCTATATCTTCTCAAGCAAAGCATGTATATCCATTTAAAATATGGACTAGGGAGAACTGTAAAAATAATTTAAAAGTTGCAAATTTGCACTGCTACATGTTCATGGTCTCTAACCTCAGTTAAAGACTACATTTTCTGTTCATTGAACACTCTTCCTGCGTGATCCCAAGGTTGCCTTCGATCAATTATATGTACTACTATTTGATCTGAGTTCCAGATCTATAAATCCAACTCTCTATTCAATACTAAGTTTTCACTTGGAGATATCAAATACACAACAAACTCAACAGGTTCAAAAAAATTCATTATTCTATCACCAGTCTTTTCCTATCTCACTGAATGGCAACACCCACCATTGAGTTTGGTTGGATGGAAGCTTGTGATAACTTCTTGTTCTTTAGTCCAAGTTGTCAGACAATCACAAAAACTGAGAATTTTGCATGCTAATGTTAAGTATTCTACCTTTCTGTCTATAACATTGTAGTCTAAACCATTATCATCACTCACCAGAACTATTTCAATAGCTCCCTAAACTTTCTCCCACCATCTCCTCTGGTACATTTCTTATATATTTTCTCCTCTGCAGCCAGAATTCTGTTTTTCTATTTTATTCAAAACCAAGCAGGATCTCTCCTCCCTCTCTTTCTCTCTTCCTTAATTACTCCTAAAATAAAAACTCAAATTCTTAAAATAAATTATTTACAGTTCTGCAGGATCTAATTCAACTACCACGTACTTTCATATCCTTTTCATGACAATTTGCATTCCATTCTAGCTTCATTGGAGCTCTTTCAGGGTTTTTGAGCAGGCTAAGCTTTATTTATTTATTTATTTTCCTTTTTGTTCCCACTTAGGATCTTTGCATTTGCTGCTTCCTATCCGGTAAAGATTCCTTCTTCATCCCCATAAAGCCATACCCCAACTTCACATCTTACACAAGTCTCTGATATCTAGCAAATATCACTTCCCTAGAAAGGTCTTTTATGATGACCTTGTACAGCAAATCAGATAACTTTGCATATATTTTACAGATTGCTTACATTTTCACCATCCCATAAAATATTAACTATATCCTTCTTTTTCTTTTTTCCCCAGAGTTTACAATAATGCCTCATAGAAATAGATATAATTATTCGAGGAATGAATGAGAAAATATTTTCAGGAAACAGTAAGTTCCTACTAAGCCCTCTTTTTCATCTGGACAGCCATTATTTCGAATCTTCACCACTTTCTTAAAGATATGCTCCATGCTCATTTTCTATCCATTTTAGAAAAAAAAAAACTCTTAATTTATTGAAGTCATCAAGAAAAAGCTCTGTTAATTTCCCACTTTACCTAAACACACTTTTCTGGCATACTTTCCCCCTTTTCTGGCAAACTGGTCCCTAAAATTTTCTTTTTTCCTTAGACCCATTAAACACAGAGTGATGCCATGTGTTTACGGCTAATGCATGAATTTTAAAAAATGGATTCCATGACATCTTAAACCCTTTGTGGCTTTATTTGGTCAGCTTATCTCTTTTTTAAACAATATATTTATTCAACATCTCTTTTTTTCCCTAGCATTCTCATAGCATTTTAAAATGCTTAATGTATACCATCCTTCCAAAGAGTTAATTGAATTTAAGTTGTCCTCTGTTTTGTCTTTCATTTTCTTCTCAGACAACATGCTTGAAATAATAGAGTGCAGTGACTTTCTGTACATTTTATATCTTATTCACTTTTAAAGTCCTGCAGTCTGACTTTTACCTAATGACTTCATTAAAACTGATTTTTCTACATTCATCAAAACTTCCTGTATAAAAATTAAATAAATTTGCTTGCTTACTTTCTCTCTCTCTCTCTGTCTCTTTCCTTCTTTTTTTTTTTTTTTTCAGATGGAGTCTAACTCTGTCACCCAGGCTGGAGGGCAGTGGTGCTATCTGGTTCACTGCAAGCTTCAGCTACTGGGTTCAAGCTATTCTCATGCCTCAGCCTCCCAAGAAGCTGGTACTACAGGCACACACCACCATGCCTGAAAATTTTTGGTAGTTTTAATAGAGATAGTGTGTTTCATCTTGTTGACCAGGCTGGTCTCAAACTCCTGACCTCAAGTGATCCACCTTCCTCGGCCTCCCAAACTGATTATAGGTGTGAGCCACCTTGCCTGACAAAATTAAATAAGTATTTTTCACGTTATCACACTTGGTGTCTCTGAATCATTTGGCACTATGGGTCTTACTGTAATTCCTAAAATTTCCGTCCATAGACCCATGTGGTACCTCTTTCTTTTGTTTATCATCTCACCACTCTGGCCATACTTTTGCATCCTCAACATGAGCCTTAGATGTTTTGTTTTGTTTTAAATAACAAGGCATACACTTTAATATTCTTCTTAATTTACAGATTCTAATAAAGTTATATTTCTTCTCTATGTCTTCCCTTTCATCTATAGAAATGTCAGTAAAAAAAAAAAAAACCTGTATTTCTATCCTGGATAATATACTGTATATCCTATCCTACCTGTTAATTAGATATCTTCACTTGGATATTGCAAGGCTTTTTTAAACCTTAGACGTTTAAATGGAAGACATTATATTTTTCCATAAAAACCTTACCCCTTATATTTCTTGTTTTAATAAATTCCACCAAGCACTGGAGACCCAAGCTGAAATCCTAGCAGCTATTCTTTGATATATCCCATTCTTTAAACTAAAAGTTCTTACTTAATTAGTTATAAAATCTCTCAATTTTACTCTCCCAAATAACTAGGAAAAATTGTCTTTTTACCTTGCCTTTGGCCACTGCCTTTATTTAAGCTCTTATTAATTATCTAGATTTCTCCAATGGCTTCCTGCCATTCCTTTCTATCTCCATCTTCCATTCATCACACTATATCAGAGTGATCTTCAAAAGCCTAAAATTTCATCATTTAATTTAAATTATTTCGTATCGTTTCCTGAATAAGCTCTAAACTTTTGAGTGTGAATTACTATATTTCATATAATTTACTCCTTTCTATTCATAAAATAATATTGAATACTGAATCAGTAAGCTCATAGATGACTATACATTTATTTTTCACTATTTATTCTCCTTTATGATTTATTCTAGGCAAACTAAATGTATAATGCTTTCTTTATATATTTTTGCTGTCCTCTCCATTTCCTCTGCATATTCATTCCTATTTGTGTTTAAAGACATGTATCTTGAGCATAAAAATAGTATTTAAGGAGCGAGGAAAGCCATATTATTCCTGAGGTTTCCAGAAAGGATAAAATTATAACTACTAGAAATGTCATAAAACTGTTGAAATTTAGAAAATTACCTACAGTATCTGTTATGGATTTGTTATATCACAGTATGAAAACAGTTTTTCAAAATAGAAATGAAAAAATACACATGTTATATTCAAAATCTATGTATCTATACTTCTCTACTCCCATCCTGAACCCCATTACCCATACATTTTAATTTTACCAACACTATGTCTGGTGAGATTACTCTACTAAAAATCCTCTCTTTAATATTCACTTCTCTCTCCTCTCCTAAGTCAGGTGGTTTTTCTCAATGAAACTCTTTCAGTGGATCATGCATGTTGCTTATCACACAAAATGTTCAATGCAAAATGAAAGTCCAAAAAAAATTACAGAATGAATTGGTGATAAATGATGCATTTGTTCTTCTCAGAGTCTAATTTCACTGAATTTATTGATGCAGTAAATTTTCTCCTGATCAAAATAAAGTCAGACCATGGAATTTGGTGACTCTTCTAAAGTCCTGTTCCTATAAAAACTATGCTCCACAGTTGGCCTGCATTTCTAGATGGTGTGTTCATCTCGTCTTCTAACAACAAGTTACAAAGGCATGAAAAACAAATAACTGAAAATGAATTGTATACTGAATGCAAAAACATCACCTGTTCTCCATTTTATACTATTATAAAACAATTACACAATTATACCAATGACATCTAAAATTCATCAAACATAGTGGGATAAAAATTCATTTCACTTTATAATAGAATGATTTATAATCCTTTGGGTATATACCCAGTAATGGGATTGCTGGGTCAAATGGTATTTCTATTTCTAGATCCTTGAGGAATCACCACACTGCCTTCCACAATGGTTGAACTAATTAACACTCCCACCAACAGTGTAAAAGCGTTCTTATTCCTCCACATCCACTCCAGCATCTCTTGTCTCCTGATTTTTTAATGATTGCCATTTTAACTGGCGTGAGGGGTGGAACCAACCCAAATGCCCATCAATGATAGACTGGATAAAGACAATGTTGGACATATACACCATGGAATACTATGAAGCTATAAAAACAATGAGTTCATGTCCTCTGCAGGGACATGGATGAAACTGGAAGACATCATTCTCAGCTAACTGACACAAGAACAGAAAACCAAACACTGCATATTCTCACTCATAAGTAGAAGTTGAACAATGAGAACACACGGACACAGGAAGGGGAACGTCACACACTGGGGCTTGGGGGGTGGGGGGATAGGGGAGGAATAGCAGGGGGTGGGGGGATTTGGGAGGGATAGCATTAGGAGAAATACCTAATTTAAATGATGGGGCGATGGATGCAGCAAACCACTACCATGGCATGTAACAAACCTGCACGATCTGCACATGTACCCCAGAAATTAAAGTATAATAAATAAATAAACAAATTCATTTCAATAAATTTTAAGATAGGTTGTTTACAAAAAGAGAAATTATTATTTTTATTTGATATTGTCCTATAATAGTAATGTTTCCATCTTCACAATTGGAAAAACATTGATATGTGGCTAGTGGTATTTCAAGGAAAAGTTCTAAAATAAGACAATGATGAGAGAAACATATATTTGCAGTAATTTGCAATATCCTAACATCTCCCACATCCATAATTATGTTACTCGGTTTATAGATTATGAACACATAATCAAGGACACAGTAGTAAAGTTGATGGTTCTAATAACAAAATTAAGTTATAGTTATGCAAATAATATGCGGCACTTTGATTCTGCAGGCTTAAATTTGACCGTTGCTCAGGCAATTATGTTTGTGTTGCTTTTTGTCTGTATCTCATAGATTAAACTTTACAAGTGATTCCCTTTCGTTTTTGGACACCTAAACCTTCAGATATAATTTAAACAAAACACTTTCATTTTAGAGCCAAACTGCACGGAGAGAAAAAAGTGACAGCTTTGACCTTGAATAAATTTTAGTGAAGTCGTTTATGGAAGGCAAAGCAATTACATCTCCACACTGAACGATGTATCACTTAGGACTTCTGATAATAAGATGAGGCTTTCAGGGCTAGAATGGGGATATAAGAGAAAGTTACTAGACTGGTAAGAATGATGAAGAAGTGTAAGAACAGGATTTTCAAAGGCAGCAACATTTGGATTGTTTACCTTGTTTTAAGACTTGCTCAATGAATCACTAAAACTAGATGTTTAGGAAAAGCCATTAATATAACTAATCTCAATAACTGTCTTATCAGATTAAAAATGAGTTTCCAAAAAGGTTGGAGTAGGGACGTATGGTAAATAATGTATAAAACAAATCTGCTGAATTTGATGAAGAATAATAAAGTTTCTCAGAATATTTCGGAACAATAAAGTTTTAACTAGATCAAATGTGTTACCTGTGTATTCTTAAAAGAATATTAGTAACAGTTCTACACATTTATAGTGTTTCACAAAAAGATTATATGTATTGTTTTTCTTGATTTGTATTTCTAAATTAACTGTTTTATGAAGAAGGATTTACAGTATAGTCAATTGGATTATGTGTATCTGAGAATTTTAGTTCCAATTTTGCAACCAGCTGCATGATAATCAGTAAATGAAGAAATGGAAGCTTCTAACTTGGCAAGGCCCTTCAGGCTTTACTAAGCAATGACTCTTAGTGGCATTGTTTAGAAGTAAATTGAAACAATATCAATCCTCAAATTTTGATCCCTCTGGTTTTGTTTTACAGTATTAATGAACAAAATCCTTTATTTTATTTTTTAAAGTCTTCTTTTCTTCCATCTCTGAGTCTTGTAACTTAAACAACATATAAAATTAGAATGTATCAACTGAAGTCTATCTATATTGAAAAAGAATACCTATCATTAATCATTATGGAAGAAAAACAATCCAACAGAATATTATTTTAAGCTTCTTATAGAAACAAATAGCGTATGGTCATAAGTAAACACCTTATTTTCTCTGGGATTCCATTTCCTCACTTAGAATATGGTGGAGAAAGTAGGTTATGTCACTTTGAAAGTTACTTCTTTCATTCTGTTATACTATTTTCAAATTTCCAAATAAATGTAAAATTATTCAGGGATATTATGACAAATAAACTTAGCATATGATGAATATATCATCATATTATCTTGAATGTCACTTAAGAATAAAGTTTTATACTGAATGACTTCATATTATGTAGAAAATCATTTATATTGTTTTTCTGCCATAATTTTAATGCAGACCTCTTGCTTTAATTGTAAGTCAATACTAATGTGACTTTTAAAAAGAGAACATTCCAAAATCTGTATATTGTGTCATGTATTAAATAATACATTATTGAAATATTTAAGACGTTATAGAAATATGGAGTTTTGGTTAAAATACTCCATTAAGTAAGCAGGTAAAGTACTATTTTACCACAAAGTTCATGGACTCTCATCAATGTCTTATATCTTAAAACACTATAACAGCTGTTGTCTGTTTGTGTAACCATAACCATATCTCATTTTATTGTGCTTCAATTTGTTGTGCTCTGCAGATAATGAGATTTTTTTACAAATCAAAGATTTGAGGCAGCCCTGTGTTGACCTAGTCTGCTGGCACCATTTGTCCAACAGCATGCGCTCATTTAATATCTGTGTTACATTTTGGGGATTTTCACAATATTTCAGGCTTTCATCATTATTATGCCTGTTACAGTGATATGTGATCAATGACCTTTGATGTTTCCGTTGTAATTGTTTCAGTACTCCACAAACCACGCTCATATAAGAAGGCAAACACAATTGATTAATGTGTCTGTTATGACTAATTTACTCACCAGCTGTTTCCCCCACCTCTCCCTCTCCTCGGGGCTCCCTGTTTTCTGAGACATTGACATTAGGCCAATTAATAATCCTACAATGATCTCTAAGTGTTCAAATGAAAGGAAGTGGCACACATTTCCAAGTTTGAATCAGAAGCTAGAAATGATGAAGCATAGTGAGGAAGGCATGCCAAAAGCCAAGACAGGCTGAAAACGACACCTCTTGTGCCAAACAGTTAGTCAAGTTGTGAATGTAAACAAAAAGTTCTTGAAGGGAATGAAAAGTGCTACTCCAGCGGATATGCAAATCATGAGAGCAAAGCAGGCTTATTGCTGATAGAAAGTTTAAGTGATCTTGATGGAAGACCAAATCAGCCACAATATTCTCTTAAACCAGAGCCTAATCCTGACTAAAGCCTTAACTCTCTTCAACTCTGTGAAGGTTGTGAGAGGTTGAAAGAGCTGTAGAAAAAAGTCTGAAGCTAGTGGAGGTTGGTTCATAAGGTGTAAGGAAAGAAGTCCTCTTCAGAACATAAAAGTGCAAGGTGAAGCAACAAGTGCTGATGGAGAAGCTATCGCATGTTATCCAGAAGATCTACCTAAGATCACTAATGAAGTGGCTGCACTCAGCAACAGTATTTAAATGTAGATGAAACAGTCCTCTGTTGGAAGAAGAAGCCATTGAAAACTTTCACAGGTAGAGAATAAAAGTCAATGCCTGACTTCAAAGCTGCTGAGAACAGATTGACTTACTTGTTAGGGGCTAATGCAGCTGATGATTTTAATTTGAAGCCAATGTTCATTTACCATTCAGAAAATCCTAAGACCTTTACTAAATATGTTATATTTAATCTGTGCTCTGTAAATGAAATTACAAAGCCTGGGTGTTAGAACATCTACTTATAGCATGTTTTATTGAATATTTTAAGCCCATCGTTGAGACTGAGACTTACTGCTATGAAAAAGAAAAAAAAAGATTCAAGATATCACTGCTCATTGACAATGCATCTAGTTACCCAAGAGCTCTAAAGGCAATGTCTGAGGTGATTAATGTTGTTTTCATGCCTGCTAACACAACATCCATTCTGTAGCCCAGGGATCAAGGAATGATTTTGACTTTCAAGTTTTGTTATTTAAGAGATATATTTTATAAAGCTATGGCTGCCAAGATAGTGATTCTTTTGATGAATCTGGGCAAAATAAATTAAAAACCTTCTAGAAAGAATTCACCATTCTGGATGTCACTATGAACATTTGTGGTTCCTGGGAGGAAGTCAATGTACCTGCAGGAGTTTGGAAGAAGCTTATTCCAATCTTTAAAGATGACTTTGAGACATTCAAGACTTCAGTGGAGGAAGTAAGTGCACATGTGGTGAAAATATCAAGATAATTATAGGTAGAGTCTGAAGATGTGAGTGAATCACTGTAATCTCATCATCAAACATAATGGATGAGTAGTTGCTTCTTATGAGGGAGCAAAGAAAATGATTTCTTAAGATGAAATCTACTCCTGGTGAAGATGCAGTGACCAATGTTTTTCTTTTATTTCTATTTTTTTTTTGTTTGTGTTGGATTTTTTGCAGAATCAAGGTCTTGCTATTTGCCCAGGGTGGTCTTGAACTTCTGGTCTCAAGCAATCCTCATACCTTGCCCTCTGGAAGTCCTGGGATTATAGGCATAAGCCACTGTGCCTGGCCCTGTGAAGATTGTGGAAATAATCACAAAGGATTTGAATATTACATAAATTTAGTTGATAAAGCAAGCAGTGGAAGAGTAACAGAAGATTGACTTTAATTTTGAAAGAAGTTCTGTGAATAAAATTTCATCAAATAGAAATTGTATACAAATATTCAGGAAAAGAATAATCAATCAATGTGGCAAACTTTATTGTTTTATTTGAAGAAACTGCCATAACCACTCTAACCTTCAGCAATCACCCACTGATCAGTCAGTAGCCAGCAACATCAAAGCAATATGCTCCACCAGCAAAGAGATCATAATTTGCTGAAATCTCAGATGATCATTAGCATTTTGTAATCATAAAACATCTTTAAATTAAGGTATGTGCATTGTTTTAATAGATATGATGCTATTGCACACTAAATAAATTACAGGATAGTTAACTTTTAGATGCACTAGGAATAAAAAATATGTGTGACTCATGATATTGTAACATTTGCTTCATTGCAGTGATCTGGAACTGAACCCACGATATCTCCAAAGTATGCTTGTACTTTAAATATACACGTGGAAATTTAAACTTATCTGTATTTTAATGTTTCACTATAGTTTTACACCTAACAAATGCAAAAAAAAATTGTAAAATTATAATTCTTATGAAATTAGGAAAATGAAATGACTCAATATATTAGTAGTTTCACATTCAGAGGAATGTTATTAAAACTTACTAAAAAATTAAGAAACGTAGAATTATAATTACTGGCATATTAAGATGATCATGACATAAATGATAAAAAGAATGTAAAATAAAAATATTTCACATCAATTTTTTATTGCATTTTGGGTTTGGGGGTACATGTGAAGAACATGCAAGACTGTTGCATAGGTCCACACATGGCAGTGTGATTTGCTGCCTTCCTCCCCATCACCTATATCTGGCATTTCTCCCCATGCTATCTCTCCCCAGCTCCCCACCCCCTGTTGTCCCTCCTCTATTTCCCCCGGACAAACTCCGGTGTGTGATGCTCCCCTCCCTGTGTCCATGTGTTCTCATTGTTCAACACCCACCTATGAGTGAGAACATGCGGTGTTTGATTTTTTGTTCTTTTTTATAAGCAATATACATATATAAGTTTAAAATAAAATCTCTATGAGAATATTTGTAAAATGTAACAGACTATTTCAATAGTTCAGGATAAGGAAGAGTCTCTTTTTATTTTTACTTTTTAGTGTTTTAAAAGCGAATTATTCTGTGAGGAACAATTTTTTTAAATGAACAATGTACTCAGTAAGAAGCTAAAACTTTTTGAACTTTAACTAATGTGACTTTTCTGCCTAATCTTGAATATGTTAGATACTATCCCAAACATTTCATAGTTATTTAATTTACTGAAAAAGTTTTAGTGTATTTTAATCAATTGGATTTAGTAATGATTGTTTTAAGTTGAATAAGTGGCTTCATAGGTCAATATATCAAAGATAAATATTAAGTTTTACAAACCAATGATAGCGAATGATAATGAAATATATTTTAACATGAAAATACTATCAATTGATATTAACAAGTCCAAATTATTTAAGCTAAATTGATATCCTTAATAAATTTTTATAGTAATAGCTTCTCATATTTACAATATCAGCCATATTATGATAATGACTGAAAATTTGAGTCCTTACTTATTTTGATGCTTGTAATAACTTTAGAGTTGGAGAAATCAAATCTTAAACTATAACTTGCATATCATACACTTGGGGTCTAAACTAGATTGTAATATTGAAGGCCATTCTCTTAACTTATTATTGTAATGGCTGTATTACTATTTGGCAAATTAGATTACTTATAAAATGGCTTACTTTGGTTTAAAAATTGTTTTTGATTTATTTGATAACTGATCTGATTAAATTGAATAATGAAGAATTACAATGAAACTCTGTTTTATCCTACCGTATAAGAGGCAAAATTTTACCTCTGCCTTCTTAGTTTTCAATTGGGCCTGAGAATAAAGTTGACATAAAACAAATTAAACAGAAGAAAAGAATAAAGATTTTATTTTGCATGTATATGGAAGTCCTCATGGAAAATGAGGAGCCCAAGAAGTGGTGAAACCGAAATGATTATTCAGAAAGTTGAATAAAGGTTAGCAGTAGTGAAAAAACAATTAAAATGTTGTGGCAGGCGGATAAGGAAGATAAGAGTTACTTTAATAAGGTGTGTTTGTACAGATTTTTCTTAACCTTAACTCCCAGTCACTGTGACAATGTTTCTTTTATCCTGCGACAGGGACTGGCATCTTTCCCACCAGGGTTTATCTCCCATCTCTGGTGACAGATTATTTCTTTCCTCCTACTATAGGGAGAAAGGGGGAAAATCAGAGTGTCTTTTTTGTGCCTGCTGGTTTTCAAATGCCTTTAGTTCAAAATAATTCTTATGGCAAAATGGCATTTTTTGGGGGGTGGCATATTGTGCCACACTTAACTACTCACTTGAAATCAAGAGAGATATTCATAAGCTTTAGTTTTTTAAGAAGCCTCGTGTGACTTTAAAGGATGATCTATCTGCAATAGATTTCAGCCTTCACCTAGCAGTTGCCAGATAATCTCATTGATATTCACAAAAGAACAAAGTTATTTTTATCCTCCATTGTTTGGGTGGGTAATTTTAAGAAAATTGTGAACAATTATTATAAAAGCTAACCCTTATTATCTATTGTAAACCAGCCATTGTTTTAAGCAAGTTAAATGCATAAACATATTTAATTTTAGAAATTAGAAGGTTAGTATCTACTAACAAAGCAGCCTTCTCAAGTTCCTTAGTGGGTCCTCTACCCTCTAGAGTCGTCTTTTCCCAATGTAGCCTGCAAAAGGCAATTATATCCAAATGCACCTTAATTTATGGTGGCATTATGTCCAGATAATCCCATTATAATTTAAAAATATAATTCAAAAGTGTATTTAATACACCTACTGAACATTACAGCTTAGCCTAGCCTGCCTGAAACATTTTCAGAACACTTCCATTAGCCTACAGTTATGCAAAAATCATCTAACCCTAAGCTTATCTTATAATAAAGTGTGGAATACTCATGTAATGTATTAAATACTGACTGAAAGTGAAAAACAGAACGGTTGTATTGGTACTCAAAGTACGGACTCTACTGACTGTGGAACAGTTTTGCACCATGAAGGCAAAAAATCCTAAATGAAACCATTATAAGTTGGGGATCATCTGTATTAAAGTGAATTTATAAGTGTTTCCATTTACCGCCATTTCCGGTGACATTACTAGTTTTCAATTATTAACTTGCAATACGTATGCCTATGAGATAAATTCAGAACTAAAATATAACCTGACATGTAACTTCTCTGAGTAAAGAAGTTATATGTCATATTTGAAGCACAGGTGTCTGCTCCTCCTTCTCCATTAGGTCTTTAAATCCATCCTTTGTCCAGTTTTGTCCTGCTCTGTGCTCTAGAAGGCTGACTTCTCTGCATTGACCTTGATTTTCAGATGGATTCAATTAACAGACTATCCACTGGAAAGCAAGAGAAAAAGGTGGTCTGATATTTGGTCCCCTGTCCCCCGGTATGCTCATTTTGTTGAGGTTCTGATGCTGGCTGTGTCCTTGCTTGACTGCTCCTCTTTTTAAGTAGTGCCCTTTTTGGCATCAGTTATTCTTCAGTTAGGATAACTTCATTTACTTCCTTAGGCTCTTCTGGTCTAGTGCTGATAATAGCACCTTACTGTAGAAACAGTACTCCTGTGCTTCTCCATACTTTATTAGCTTCCAAAAACTCTGCCAGTACTTCTGTTAAAAAGTCTCCTTATTTTACACCCTTTGGCTATTAGAGATGGCTATTAGTTTCATGCTGATATCCAGAGTCACACACTATCCATGGAGAAATGGGGCTTATAATTAATATTTTTTAAACATGACTTTAAGAGAAAAAAAAATTGTACAAAGAGCATTGTACTTTACCCAGTTTAAACCACATTACCCTAGAATGTCATTGTTCTTTATTATAGAACCTGGTTTTAAATAACTATTTGGTTTAAATGTTTTTGAAAACACATGCTACTCAATGACTTTAATGTAATCTCAAGTTAGTTCATTGTTGCTTTCTATTTTCTCTGTGTAAACAGTCATTGTTCAGCCTTTTTTGCTTCCTAGTTAGTAATAAAACAGCTCTGGGCATATTTGAGTCTATCTCTTTTTTCTAAGATGAAAAAAAGTGGGCTTAAACTAGGTATTTTCACTTATTATAATTGAACAATTAAAACAGAATTCTCTGATCAGGAATGTAATTCTTTAAACAATATTGGTGAAGATAGTTTAATTTCTGTTCTTACCTGTTGGCATTTATAGTATCTTTATTGGCCCTTTCTTTTTTTAATGTTGTTAAAATCAAAATTTTAACTGTGATACAGCTATACATTATTGATCTTGACAGGTTTCTTTCAATAGTTTAAACCTGTGGACTCACTGGGGCAACTGCTTTTTCTTTGTCATTTTTCTCATTTAATAGAGACATTTCTGTATTCAAGAAACAGTATTGTCATAGCTTCACTATAAGCAGTTCTGATACTAAAACTGTATACATTTTATGTACATATTTCAGAAGGCATTCAGAAAAATCTGTCTCCTTGCCTTGTAATTACCTTATACACACTTTCCATCAAATAGCTTTTAATTTTCTGGCCATAGCTTAATTTAAATGAGTATAGAAAACTAATGGGAGATTATTTGAAGTCTAGAGAAATAAGAAACTAATGTATTATTGAAGCAAGATATGTTTTAAAATATTACAATTATATGAGCACTTATTGCAATTCCACGAACTCCCCAAAGTTAATAGATTGTATTAGACCCTTCTCAGAAGTCACGCTTTGTGGCATTTGCTTTTATTTATTGTCCTGGCAGAAAGTTCCAGTGGAAGTCAAGGTCACCTTCTACCCCAAAGTTGGTATAATTAGTATCAATTCGGTGTTTCACCAAGCTTACACAGGAGGTTATTAACTGCGTTTCATGTGGAGTGTCAAAGAAGCAAGGGCAGTGCCAGCAATCTTTTCAGCTTCAAAGGCACAGCTCATAAATTTAATTCAGTGGTTAGTAAGAAAGGTACAACTAGTTTGTTAATGATTTAAAAAAAAATTTAGAGATGTTCTAGAAATAGTTTTTTATATATTTAGAACATGCTTTTAAAATATATACCATATTAATGTCACAATAATATGTAACTCACTTTAGCTTCGATATTTCATAGAAAACATGCTTTTCATAATAATTTTATTTTACATGAACATGTATTTGAACATGTATATTACATAAAAATGATTTTTTTAAACGGCTGGGAAACATTTTTTTCTTTCTTAGAGATTGTTTTTCAGAAAAACATATATACTGTTACATGATATTAAATTTAGGGTTATTACTATAAAGTCAATCAAGACATTTCTAAATGTAGAGAGTGGGAACAATATTAGTAGACCTGTTTATTTAAAAGAAATGAAAACTAACAGAATGAAGATTTCTGTTTAAATTGATGGAAGCCAAAGGAATAAATAAGCTTAAAATGACACTTTAAAAAATGTTTGATGTTTTAAATTATGCAAGCCACAAGAGTGCCCTTAGAAAATAGAAGAGAGCACAAATGTTCTGCTTCCCTTAATAGGTTATAGTGGAAAGAAAATGCAAATACAGGATTTTCTCAAATATTTCCCAAATGCAGCAAATAAGTCGGTTAATATTTAAAGATTTACAAACTGTGTCAGAGTTCAACTTCAAGTCAGACGAAAATGCTGAATTTAGTTTTGGAAATGGTTATATATAACCAATGATACACATTTCTATACCAAATAAGATCTATTAGAATAGAAAGAAAAACTTTAGCATTCGATGCTAACCTGGAATAACATCACTTGACACACTGTAATTATTCAAATGTTTAGGTTCATGGCTAACTAAAAATCCTGGACTTCCAAGCCAGCGTTCTTACCCACATCCAGCCTGCAGCCACTCCAGAAGTATTTACCATGTGATACTTGCAGCAAGGCTGAAAGTACCTCCACCTATAGAACATATATGTTCCTTGTTCCTTCCAAATAAGCATTTTACCTTGTTTTCATTATGAACTGTTTTAGATATTTAATTTAATTTTAAAACTTAGTCAACTAACTATAATCATTATTGTTTTCTAAAAGTCTGGTGAAAATTAAACTATGTTTGCACCCTAAACATAGAAATCAGTCTTTTTGCAGAGAAGCAGGTTTCTCTATATGGACCATCTGGATATTGAATAATTACTTAATTTTTGTCAAGGAAAAAAACCCAACATATTGACACTGAATTTTTAAAAGCTCACAACATTGTGCAAATTGTGTTTTATTACCACCAATAAAGCCAAAAAGACTTTTAATAGCTAAGCATTCATAATAAAAGCTCATAAACAACTTCTTGATTTGCACACTTTGGGATTTAACTGTGTCAAGATAATATACTCTACTATTCTAAATGCTCTACTTGAGTACATTTATAGTGACTAACTCAGAGCTATAACGATTTTATTTCATTCATTTTTTTTCTCAGTGCTGGCATGCTTTTTCTTTTATTCTGATGTTTCTTCATCTCTTTGTATTCTGTTTTTTAAAGCATTTAAACCAAGAAGGAAAAGACAAGACACGCTAATGAAACCAAATACAAATTAAGGAAAGATAGACTTGATTTTCTTTCAATATAAAGGAGCTAGAGAATAGAAGTGCAGGTCAGAACATTATTAATTCTTAACCTGATTTAATTAAATAAGTGCTTCAGACAGTAGTTTGAAGTGCATGTATGTTACGTGGTGTTTACTTTAGCTTATTTTATTTTGAAATCAGAAAAATGAAACTACTGAGGTAAGAGAATCTGAATATAAATAAAACACTTTCATAATACACATTTTAAGCAAGCATAGTTCATTTAAAATGGCCACATTAAATATGAGTAGAATTTGAAAATTCATCTCAACCTTTCAATAATGTCCCAAAGTAAACACTTAACTTTCTTTTATTTTCAATGTATACAGCTCAACTTTGGGTATATGATTTTTTTTTTTTTACAAGTCACTAAGATTGCTTCAAATGTCTTTAGAGGGAATAGTAGTCATTTACTAAGATCTTTCATAAAGCAATGTTTTAGAATTATAGTGATACAAACAGATCCCTAAATTCATCTTCATTTGAAGAATTAAGTTTTTTGATGCACATGATTTAAAAATACAATGGTATTATGTGGGCTAAAAATTGTGGGTCTATAATTCTTAGAGTGGAATTATATTCATTCCAGATGTATGCTAAAAATCCTTCTTCAAGAGCGATTTTAAGTATTTTAGTTAATGTTACCTTTTTAAACGTATGTCACAACAGTAGTGCTATGGTCTGCTGTTCTGTCCTCTTCAAAATCCACATATTAAATTCCTTACCCTCAAGATAATGATATTAAGAGGTGGGGCCTGGGGAAGTGATTAAATCATGAGATGGAGCCCTCATAAATGTGATATGTACCTGTATAAAAAAGGCTCCGGAGAGCTGTTCTGCGCCTTGCACAATGTGAGGACACACAGAAAGACAGGTGGAAGTCGTCATCTATAAGGAGTCTATCCTTATCGGACACCCAATATACACGTGACTTAATCTTGTCTTTTCCATCCTCCAGAACTGTGACAAGTAAACGTTTGTTATGTTTAAGTTACTGAGTTCTATTTTATTATAGCACCCTGATCGGACCAAGGCAACTAATGCACAATTAAATTGTGAAGAATTGAGTACACATATTAAAATATTGTGAGTTTTGTCAATATAACTCTGGTTCTAGATATTTTGACAGTTTGATTTCTTAAATTAAAAAAAAAAAATCCTTTTCCTTTGTGCCATTACATGTTGAACTAAGATTCTTTTGCAATGACTCTCATTACAATTAATACATTTGTTGAGATTACCACACAAATAATACATTTTTTGTTAGTACAAAATTATAATTTTATCATTTCAAAGACAGATGTCAAACCAAATCTATATTTGAACTAATAATTCATTTGAAGTTTTACATGAATTGCATAAACACTTTCATCACCATTTTTAGGATTTTTTTTCCTTATCTGATATATTGAAATGTATGATGTATTTGAATCCACTCTTAGTAATAGGACAGTGTATATTGGTTTACGTCATCTTTTCATATCTATCAGATCATTTCTGAATTTAGGGCATTTACTGCCCTGCACAGGTAAAAACAAATATCAATTATTAGCTTAGAAAGTTTTCTGTCCTAAGTATAAAAGTTCAGTTATGAATTCTTATTTAAAAATTAAGATAGATAAACATAACCACTTAAATATATAACTATGTTTTATATATGTCTCTTGAATTTGTAGTAAGTTAATACTATCATTTGTAAAATGAGGATCCTACTAAAGATTACTAGATTATGACACAGTTTATATGAAATTAAAATTATATGATAAATATAAAAATGGTATTAAATTAAGCATGTCATGCTAAAATAATGCTTATATTCATACTAGAAATTATATCAAGTCATTTGGAATCATTTATTAAATGATTGTACTAAATTCATAAAACAATCACAATTATCTAAAAAAGTGACATTTATATGTGTGTACATATGTGTATACAAATGTACACATATACTATATATAATATATATAATCTGAATAATTGTATCTATTATATATAAAGCATATATTATATGTAATATGATACAGATCATTAAATATATTATATATTATATACGTATAATTTATACATGGGCAGTAGAAAAAAAATTATGCAATTTCCAAGAGTTGGAGAGACAGATGGTAGATTGATGACTGATAGATGGTAGATAGATAGATAGACAGATAGATATAGTACCATATGCTCTAGCACACTTTTCATCTAATGTTTTTAATCATACAATCAATAAAAATAGAATTGAAATGAAAAAGTTTTTTCAATTTGGTGTTGCCAGGATTTAAACTGTAATTATAGGGAAAAACCTACATTTTCATTAATCGTATCCTACAACTAGAGGTAAACGGTTTATTTTACCAGAAAGGACTGAAAAATAATTCTGTCATTTATTGAGTATTGCTCATGTTTTCATAACTCTAGATATTATCTAATTCTCAAGTTAAATCTGTGCTTCCTGTTTTTCTGATGAAAACACTGACACTCAGTTTGGTGCACTTTCCAAGATCAAAGACATTGTAAACAAAAGCACTAAACTCATATCCAAAGAGGTATCCAGGGCTCAATTATTCTTTGTCTTTCTCATGGCTGCTCAAGTTGGTTCACTTCTCTGTGTTTTAACACCCTTATTTGTAATAATATACTGATAGCCTGTTTTTATCCCATATGGTTGAAGTTCTTTTTCCTCCATAAAGGGATACATTTTAAACACAAACTGAAGAGTTGTGCAAATTCTCACAGTTATGACATTGAGCCATTCCAGTGTAGTTTCTTTCATTCCATTTCATCTTGATTTTTAATATAGATACAGCTGTGATTCTTTAAATTTATTTTAAATTGGTTTATTATATCATAGGATGAAAAATTTAGCAATAACGAGAGTTGTAAAAGTGTAAATGGAGATATTAACAGTGATTTATTTGTGATCGTTTATTAAATATATGGAGATAATTTTATAGTTAATGAAATTTGAAGAAATACTATTTAAAACTAATAAAATCAAATACATTTAGTTGATTTCAACTTATTGAATTAGATAAAGGAATGAAATAAGTAAGCCAAAAATAAATGCTGCAAGCTGAAAATATTATTTCTCTTCAGTTCTTAGCTATTAGGCAATATATCCTTATTATGAATCCTTTTAAATCATGATATTGAACTATCTTTCACAAACTTAAATAAATGAATTCTTTTCAAATATAACTGCATGTAAAAGCTTGAATTTAATCGGCAACTCACAAAGAAACAACATTACATAATTTGAAAGAATAAAGTGTAAAATTCATAACATTGTTTATGTACTGAATGAATCCTCCACACTTTCAAACACAAACTAGAATATTAATAATGCAAGTGAGTCTTATGACTTCTGCAGTCCTCAGATGTTTGATGAGAATAGAAGGAAAAATAGGCATGAGGCTAACATTCAAATTCATTGCTGCTATTTTTTTTCTTATAAAATAGATAATATGAACTTCCCAGCTTACAAAAAATCTTTTCTCAAACATTTTTTATGTGATTTCTTTTTACATGTTACCTTTCAACCTTTAAGTTTAAAAATAGGGATTGGTTTATGTTCACATCTTTTTGTATGTGTGAGCATGTGTGTCTTCTTTGAGGTTGGTTGTGTGTTTAAAGGAAAAATGAATTACTTGAGCACTTTAAGTATACATGGTGTAAACTTAAGTTTACAAAAAAAAGTATACAAAAACATCTTAGGAAACCTGGAAAAAATGTGAATTTACCAGAAAAAGGTAACCATTGATTTTAGTTTAGTGGCAAAAGACATTAACAGATAATTCTCAAAAGCAGACACACATGTGACTAACAAGCACATGAAAAAACGTTCGACATCAATAATCATTAGAGAAATGCAAATCAAACCCACAATGAAATACCTTCTCAAACCAGTCAGAATGACTGTTTGTTATTAAAAAGTCGGAAAATAACAGATGCGGGCAAGGTTGCAGAGAAATGGAATGCTTGCACACTCCTGGTGGAAATATAAATTAGTTCAGCCACTGTGGAAAGCAGCCTGGAGATTTATCAAATAAGTTAAAACAGAGCTACTGTTTGACCCAGCAATCCCATTACTGAATATATATCCAAAAGAATATAGATTATTCTACCATAAAGACACTTACACACATATACACAATTCGGCACGATTCACAACAGCAAAGACATGGAATCAACCTAGATGTCCATCCATGTTGGACTGAAGGAAAAAAATGTGTACATATACATTTAAAATACTATGCAGCCATAAAAAAGTATGAGATCATGGCCTTTGCAGCAACAGAGATGCAGCTGGAGCTCATTATTCTAAGACAATTAATGCAGGAACAGAAAACCAAGTATTGCATATCCTCACTTATAAGTGAGAGCTAAATATTGAGTACACATGGACACAAGGAAGGGAACAATAGATACTGGTGCTTAGTTGAGAATGGAGGGTTAGAGGAGGGTGAGGATTAAAAAAACTACCTGTCACGTACTATGCTCACTACTTGGGAGACAAAATAATTGGTATACCAAACCCCAGGAATGTGCAATTTACCAGTGTAACAAACTTGCACATGTACTCCTGAACCTAAAGTAAAAGTTGGAAGGAAAAAAAAATGGAACAGACCAAATTCCATGTAAGATTCATGTGAACCAATATAAAAGAATGTTGTTGGCTTCACTTTGAAATAAGACAAGTATCTCTTTAGTCTATAATTGTGTGCATTAATGTGTGTGTGTGTGTGTGTGTGTGTATAGATAGATAGATATTTAGTCCTTTGAAGCAGAACACTAAATATATATAATTTTTCAAAAGAACAAAAGACCATATGTAATATTTTTCCACAAAGAACATTAATACTTTACAATAAAGATTAAGCACAAAAACTATTTGCTGGGGGTAGGGGGGAATGTATACATTTGATTGCTAGTGATTTTAGATACAAGTAGTTGTCATCATTTTAGGTCCTGGCATAGTGCCATACATGTAACACGTATTCAATAAATATTTGCTGAAGAAGAAGGCATTGAAAATTTGATTTTTGTGTTACAGATGGACCTTTAAAAAAAGTCAATATACCTCCCTCCTTTCCCATTGAAGTGATTTGTTTATACAGTCATAACTTAATAGTATCACAGATATTGTGTTAGTGTGCAATGATTACATTTTATTTAAACTGCTGTTTGTGAAAATCCTTACTGAGTAACACAAATAAAAGCAAAGTAGAACTTTAGATAGCTTTCATTTTACATAATATTATAAAGCACTTCTAACTTTTTCTTCATTTTCATTATGTCTCTTCTCTCATTTTTAAATAAATTTTTACAAGAAAGACCTTAAAATGCTTCTCACAGATTTAGCTTAAATAAAATTCAGTCATACAAAAATAAACCTAGGTATTTCTGAGAAATTCTTATTGCTACTACCATCAAACTTGTGTAGTCATCAATCTTGTACATTGTATAATATAGTTGACATCATTATTAAAAAAAGGAAAATTATCAGACATTAGAATATTTTTTTCTGAAATAAAAGTCTATTGTTTCTGTTAAATCAAAGCTAGCAAATCAATTTAATATCAATAATTAACTAAAATGCAAAGAAAAACAGACTAATTGAACAATCTTTAAAAATTATGAACAATAGTGCTAAACATAACCTTCATACAAGTGAATTAAATATAATGATATAAAGTCCTCATGAATTTCAAGTTAAATTGTTAAACTTAACAGATATTAGTATAGCCAACGTGACATGAAACACACGTAAGAAGAAAGAAAAAGACAGGCTTAAATACGACAAATTATCTCTGAGCACTGCTTATGTGGAAATTAAATTTAAAACATGTTTTTGTATAATGCCTTCAATTTTTTAAAATTTCCTCATCAACTGCTAACTACTTCATGACTACTTAGTAATACTTTTTCTATATCTCAACCATAACATAATTATTTCTTCTGCCTTTGGATACTCCCACCTTTTTAAGGTTGCTTTCTTTGAAACAAAAGCCTATTTCTATAACAATACCAGACATTATTCACGGAGCCATCTGGGACAACAGACATGTACTTTTAGAACAGTCTATTAGTAGAATAAGTAGATTCACTCAGCAAATCACTTTAGGTTAACATATATTTTGAATATTTACTTGCATATTCTATGTGGAGAATAATTTATACATGGACTATGCAAATGTTAGAACATTTTAAACGCTATAGGTATTTTAATAAAGTTGCAGAGGAGTAGCAATTTATTAATATTAAACTAGAATTTTGAAAAGCAAAAGCTACTTCTGTACCCTTGACCATCTTATTTCTTTGCTTACATGTCAAGACAGGCAAAAACTGTGTCCCACGCTAACATTTTAAATTTGCCCAAAATTTTAAAGCCCCATATATTTTAAAACTATGTTCTGGAAGATTTTGATAATAGTCTTAAGCATCACTGAAAAAATAAAATTTTCTCATATTTTGTTCCAATAACCCTAATTGATAGTAATTTAGGTGACTTAATTACTTCTCATAATCAAGAAAAATTGAATCTCAATGTTTTTACCCTTTCTAAAAACTTCTACAAAGCTCCAGTTAATGTGCTTTCCAGGCTATAACAAAGAAGCGTACCGTACCTCTGATGCTGCTGGTTGTTGCAGATGTGGTTGGGCTGGTTGTTATGGTTACAGTGGTTGTGACTGTTGCAGTGGTAAGTGAGGGGATGATAGTAGTGGGAAGCAAAGTGTTGGGAACATCTGGTGAGTGGAAAAAAACAAAATATAAAACAAAATCATATCATGCAAACAAAAGAGAAACACAAATGATTCAAATTATAAATACATATAACTTATTGAGGTTTAACTTTAACAAGTTTTAACAAAATACCAGATACAAAACTGACTGCGTCACACAATTCTTGTCATTTTTTTTCACCTCTTTTTCATACTCCAACACAAAGCAAAGACTTGGAGCAATGTTTGAGAATAAGCAGGTTGTTTGCAATATTTAGAGTAAAATGTAAAATGACAAGAATTCATTTGTTCACTGAGTCATTTAAAAAGTTTGACATGCAGTAGCAAAATACATGTAGGTAAAACAAAAAATAACATGCTTTGTCAAAGAAGTAAACAGAACAACACATACAGAAATAAACACATATATCACCATATAAGATTAACAAAATGTTAAGGATGAATGTGTAAATATATGTTAAATGTGTTTCAATTTTTTTTTCTTTTAGGAAGACTTAATGATAGGAAATGAGAGCAATCTTTAGAAACAAACAAACAAAAGAAGCCAATTGTTATTATTATTGTTATTTTGCTTCTCTCGTTCTCACAGATGATGTTAATGCACAGTTTAGAGTCTTGCAATTCTTACCCTTGTTAGCTGGTAACGCCTTCTAATAATTTTGCAGTACCTAGGAGTCTTTAACAAGTATTGAGTCAACTAGCATGGCATCAGATATTCTGAAAGGTTTATGATTTATTTTAATATGGCATACCTAGGAGAGGTTACTGAATATATACTTGAACTGTAACATTGAATCTCTAACCCCTAATTAGGTAAGTTGCTAGAAGTTAACAGTAGCTTCCAATACAGAGAAAATAACCCAGAAAGAATAGTTTAGTGTTTAATGCACAAATCCTCTTTCCTTTTCCTAAAAATCAGCTGAAAATATGAAGAGCAGCACAGAGAACTTTGAAACAATGCAGCCAATGTCAAGCCATGAGAACTCCTGTTAAGATCCTCAGAGTCAAATCTTGTCTGAAGTGAATACACATGTAATTTACACAGTGAGGAAATTAGAAACAGTTTCCAAATTACCTATAATTACTGTGCTGAGATTCGATTTCACATGTTTGTTACACAGCCCCCATACATTCAGAGTGTTGGACAGATTATATTGCTATTAAAAGCCTTCCTGTCATTCTCTCAGTTAAATTCTTTGAGTCACACCAAACATTTTCTAGTACTTTACTTCTGATAAATAGCCCTACTCAATCTGTAGACTCTACCCGCTGAATTCTCTACACTGGATACACCAGAAAACAGCATGAGATCGCTTTCTTATCTTGCATATTGATGTTTACACCTGTTTTTCAACAGAGAAAATGCTTCCTGGCCAGTCAAATTAAGAAAACAACCTTCTGAAAACTCAGTGGTGCTGCATTAATCACTAGGGAAAATGGGAAAAGCCTGGAGTGCGATTTGCCATTATCATAAAGTAGAAATGACTTTAACAACATTATAAATGAAAAAAAATATGTATATGGATAAATATGCTTCTTGTTTACTAATTGTTATAATAACCGCTTATTTCAAGGTAAGATTTCTTAAAAGGCTTAGGCAGACTGGAGGTAAATGAAAACATTTTCTAAATTTAGAAAATGTGTAATTTCAACTTTTATACATATCTAAAATAGAAAATAATACATTATTTATTAGCAAAACTATTTGCTTATTACGATCTCAAAATATATGCATTTAATAAATGCAAAGGCCAGTATCTTTCAAGGATATCAAATTTAAAAACAAATAATAGTACTAGTCATTTAAAACTCCATGTAAATGCCCTGATATTTCAAAATTTATCACAGATTAACATATTAGCTTATTCACTATCACATAGAATATAATTGCATTGGATCTTATTCTAATAAGAAAAGTAGTCTTTCAAAATAAGCCCCATCATAGGATTATTAATAGAGGGAACACAAATAACAGGATTTTGGTTTTGTTTTTAGTTTAGGCAATAATAATAATAATAATAATAATAGTACTATTTGGAGTTCCCCAACCCCCACCCCACTCATTCCACATCAAAAAGTACAGGTAGTAATAAATCCTGAATTGTTTTAAAGGCATTCTATGCATTTTAAAGTACTATGAGCATTCTTGTATAAAGCAAACAACATCTTTATTTCTTACAAGTGCAAAAATGCATTAAACATACGTTTTTCCTAGGTTAATACTCCAGTAACTTAAAAAGATGAGTAGTTTTAGTAATTGTTAATCCACTTCAAAACAACATCTCTAGAATCTTTTAAAATATCCAAATAGAAAGCATTACAAATTATTATTTACACTTAACCAGGTTCTTTTTTATATCTTCAGCATCCATTCCTATCCTCCTCTCTGACTTCATATGTGGCTAAAAACAAATTGAAAGTAATTTGGTGGAAAGTGCCAGTAAAACGATCTGTCATAAAGAAACCTATGCCTGTTACTGTTAAATGTTTTTAAATACTACTGGCTTCATTTTGTTCTGTGTGTACTAAATACTGGTTCAACATTAACTTATTAATTCTGTTCATAGGACAAGGTAACTTGCAGTTATACTAATATTTTAAGTAATTTGCTTAATGTGACATGGCAATGTTAGAATATCTTAACATATGCCTTATATGTTAACAACCTATGATTAATCAAATGATATTTGAACATAGACACCAAGACAACTATAAATAAAACATTGTCAAATTTATGTCATGTGATACATAATTTATGAATGATGGAATTTAGAAATGATAACCATCCAATACACAGCTCAATTTGTATATTTCACCTCTGATTTCAACACTGCAAAAGATGGGCTCATTTTTTTTCCTTCAAGAGTGTATTAATTTAACCAACTATAATTGCATTTGCCTGAAATAAAAGTGTAGTTGTAAATAATAGGTTCAGCACTTTGAAATTACAAAAGAAATTAATTGTGTTGTATTATATATTTATAGTTTGTATTTTTAGATGTTAAGGTATAAAGAGTGAAGAGTCAGCAATTGATAAAATAGGTAGCTAAAAAAAGGTATTTGAAATGTGATCTAAGTGAGAGTAACTAAATTTTATCTAGAGCTGATCAAAGATATTATTAATTATACATATTTGTACATAATTTAAATACAAATAAGATAAGTTTCAATGAGGTTAATCAAAATCAGAATTTAAAATAATCTCATTAATGAGAAATGTGTTTGCTATCTAATCTAACAATAGTTTGCAGGCTGTTAAAAGTTTTAATCACAATATATAGGAATGTGTAATGACAATTTCTCTGAAATCAAGAAATAATAATTATGTGTTTTAAATTTATTTTGCCAATTGATTCTCATCACATACTAAATTCCATATATCACTATATACTAAAATAAATAATATTTGCTAAAATAAATTGGTGGTTTTAGATAGGATATTAAATGAATTCATAAAGATCCAGTATTCATTACCTATACTTTAAATATATCTTTATATATACACACATACACACGTACACAATTTACATAAAGCCTGGACCTCTATGAATATATACATATACACACACATACACATATATATATATATATATGCAGAAATTTTCTTTGAAGGGAAATGTGAGCATTTTTATTTACAGGAAACTGAGAAAAGTAAAGGTTCCAAGATATGAAAATATCTGCTTATAATTTTGCCTACACAGAAAGTTTGAATTACAATCAATTATACTTTTCATTTCACTTATAACATATTTAAAGTCCTGTTTTCATGTAAAATGAAAATTCAGGAGTATTTCAGTAACAGACAGAACCCCTACATCTAGTCAATTGAAAAATTTCATAATTGTGCACACGAAACTTAAGTGGGCTGCAAAAGTTATTCTTGTGAGTGAATGTTGGGTTTCCAATAAATGCAATATAAATAATCTGGGTACTTCTCTAAGAACCCAGGCACATGCAGAAGTATAATTTCAGCTAAAACAACACATTTGTTGAATCAGGAAACTAAAATCTGTGAACAGGACCATGACTAAACTTTAATATGATGAATTCATCAGTCCATCATCTCTCCTGCTCAACCTGCATGACTCAGATGGAAACTCCAAAACTGCACCCACCATTGTGTTGAGGCAGCCATAATGTTAAGGTTTCCTGTAACAACAGGGGCTAGAGTTCCTCAGAGCATACACTTTTAGCTTGTTTTCTTTATTTTTCAAGTGCCAAGTTAACTTAGAGAAAGAAGCTTAAGCCTAGGATACACAAAGACATCTGCCTCTGACCTAAGTGCTCTCTCCAATGACAGAGCTAGACATAGCTCTTTCTGTTCTTTGTTCTGTAGGTTCTCAGAGACACATCCTGTTTCACATTTGTTATCTCTTTCATGTCCATCCTTTAAATCCTGGTTTAAGTAAGATCTCATCTGGAAAGAATGCCCCAGTTCTGCGAAGAGTTAATATCTTCCTTCTCTGAGCTTTTAAGCACTTTGCAGACACCCATATACATGTTTATATTTATGTATTTACTTCTCCCAATAAACTATAGGCTCAGACTTATAAATTTACATGTTCTTGTCTTTTAAAATATTACTTTGTCTTAGACAAATATACTCTGACCCAATCCCTCATTAGCTTTTCATCTCAGAATAGCCGCCCTTCTTGATATACCTAGTAACCTGCTACTCTCAAATCTCAGCCTGATTTTTATCTGCTTTGTGAAGACTTCCTTGATCAACTAAGTCTCACCTAATTTCCTTTCACCACCCATTGTGCTTTTGAGTCTATCTACTGCTTCCTTCACTTCGTCTCATCCATATTCCCATGACCAATAATGCTTCCATTCATGACATACTGCTATGAGAAGGCCCAGAGTTATGCGCATCTCACTACTTCCATATCCATTTCTGTCCCTCAGTGGAAAACACAAATTAAAAACGTGTGATGTTATAATAACATTTTCAAATTTGCTCTAGTTTAGGTAATCAATTTGTAAACTCTATTATTTTCACTCTTTTTAATAATAAAATATACAGTGCAGTACATTGATTACACCTCAAAGCTCTTCATAAAATCTGGGTTGGAAATTGAGAAGCTGTAACATTTGACACTTAACATATATTGCTTGTATTTTTTTTTCATGAACAAATGAGAGTAAGATAACAGAGAATAAACTTCACAGTAAACTTCTGTGCTTCGTCAGGGTGCCTAGCTCTATGCTTTCAATTTGGCAGGCACTTTTTGTTTCTCTGTTTGTTTTAATAGATGGGGTCTTGATACGTTGCCCAGGCTGGAATTCAGTGGCTAACCACAGGCATGGGCGTGGTGTACAACAGTTCTGAACTCCTAAACTCAAACGATCTTTCTGCTTCAGCATTCTGAGTAGCTGGGACTACAGGCATGTAGCACAGCACTAGAAATGACAGGTGCTTTATCAGTAATGTCACTACAGATGATAATGACAATGATACAGTAGATAGCAAATAGTATCATTCTTAAAAATATGAATCAGTAACTGAAGCTTATATTTGGCTAATCCCTGAAAAAAAATGTTACTTCCATCTCCCTTTTATCATGTGTGAGGTGATTTTTTTTGTAAATCATATTAAGAGTCTTCCAGTCAAAAGGAGTATTAAAAAAATAAAAATGCAGCATACGGAATAATTTTATATTTTAAATGCAGATTTTCAATGTTTTTAAAAGCGTTAGAGCTCTAAATCATATCATCCAATTAAAAACAACAGAAAAGTGTCTTTTTCTTTCTATTATAATGAAGGATTTTTTAAAAAATGCCACCACGTTTTGTTATTGGAGCTTATTAGAGCACAACAGATCCTGTATAACCTTGTCAAAATGAAATCAGTTCAACAAGCGCTGTATACAATAAACTGAAGAGTGGTACAGCACCTTTTTTCCAGTAACGAGCTTTTCAGGTTAAAGGTATGTTCTGTTCTCTACAAATGCAGTGTACAATAATTTCTAACTTGTCAACCTGTTTTGTTTTCTGGCAGTTTCTCTTTTTAAAAATGGCATTCAGAATGGATTTTCGAAACAAAATTAAGTCTAAAGAGTCCCAGAAGCCCAAGCTGCTTGTTTCTCTCCGAGGACTACTGTTCAATAGGGAGAAAAATTGTTGTCATTTAGACTGGAATCCATATGCTTACTTTCCTTCTACTTTGTGTCACTAATGCCCTCTGAGTGGGGTAGTCCCAGGATAGTAAAGAATAAAAAAAAACTAAGAGTTATTAGGGGAGATGCAGAAGTGTTAAAATTTGAGGTATATAATTAGAATTACTATCATAAGATGTGTCTTTTTTGGTGAAAGGTATTCACATTTCCTTATCCTAAAAACTAATAGGGCATTTTTCCTTACTGCTAATGGCACTGACTGACATTGGAAGCAATTGTAAGAGGAAAGTTTACTTTATTTGCTTTTGCCTGTGTGAAAAAGGACGTTAATCTGCTCACATTATGCTCAGCTACATGCAGCAGCCGATCTGGATTACGGCGTAAAAGTGGATAACAGCAACAAGTCTCTTACTTAAATGAAAACCACCAGCTTGAGAAGGCCCCAACTCACCAGTACATGCCTCCCCCTCAACAGTCATATAGTAACCCCATCTGCTTCATAAAAAAGGAACCTTTTTAAAAATTATATTTGAATAAATCCCTTTTCATCCCTCTGATAGCTTCCACTGGTTTCTCATATTAAATGGAATCCTTATACAATAATAATAACAAAAAAAAGCCATTCTCAGAAAATGAAAAGAACTGCAATTTTAAACTGTAGGTGGTAACGGTCAGTTCTATGTAATTACAAGAAAAGTTTATGAATAAAATCAATGCATTATTTCAAAAAATGCATGCATTTTTTCTTTTATAATACTGTTTTACATTCCAAACTGACAAAAGTAAAGTGAAATTTCAAGTAGGAAAAAATGCATTTGAAGTGGATTATCCTATATCGTTTAGCTCTGCCTGCTTCAATACTGTGAGCCCTTTCCTACTCTCTCTTTAAAATACTCTACCTAAAGGTAAATCACATGATTTGTTCCAATACTTCAAGTTCGGTGAAAATGTAAGAGAATATTACTGTCGTCCATTAAAAGAAAGACATAAATCACCTATGAATACACACAAGGAGAACTGGGATATAGTAGAAAAATACTGACTGAGAAATCCAAATATTTTGATTGTTCATGTAGGCTCTGTGATAATAGCTGAGAGACATTTGGCACGTCATTTAACCTCTATGCATCTATGCCTCCTCATCTAAAAATTGAAGACTTTCTACTTTGACATTTATGTGATTTTTTTTTGGACTAAGTTTTTAACGACCGATCAGAGTCAATCTTCTAAAAGCAAAGCATCTTCACTCAAAAAAATGATACATGCCAAAATATTTGCAGGTGACTTCAGGAGATACGAGAGTTCATAAAGGTGTTTGTTCAGATTCAAAATACAGTGAAGCAAATACATTGCTTGCCTCCTATTCTTTAATTATTTCAACTGCAAAATAATCTTATATATATAAGAAAAAATGATCTTAATATTAATGTGCTTTTAAAAATATTACTATTAGTGAACATTTCAGAACACAAAATTACTCTTCTCAGTAAGCCATCCATATTTAAATTGAGTATGCTTATGATTAAAAATGGTTTTAAGATTTTTTGCATGACAGGTTTTTCCATTTTTATCTTTAATTCTGTAAAATAGTCGCTTGACCCATACTAGGGTATATGTTTATATTACTGTATAGATTTATCACCACGTAATTTACCCCGAAATATGTTTCAGGTTTATCTTGATACTGCTTCTTATTTAATATACAAATTCCATCAAAGAATAAAGTAGCTTCCAGAATCCTAAAGGAGCATTTTTGAGGATGAACTAAACTGTGCTGCATTTTGGAGGGTAAAGAGAGTACTATGCCTACAGTACTAATTTTAATGAATTCTAATTTTGACATGTGTTTGGTGGCATTTAAAACGTTTATATATTGCAGCTATGTGAGAAAGAGATTCAAGCTGTGGGAGTGCAGAAGCAGGGAGCCTATTAGCCAGTTTTTAAAAGTAATAAAATGAATCCGAATGCAATATTGTATACCGTAATAAAAAAAGTTAAATAAAAATTAAATGAGACGACAATAATGTTTCAAAGATTGTTACTATAACCTAGCTAACCTATTACTTAAGAAAATTATGAGTCTATTTATAGGTACTTTTCCCACATCCATGTTAATCAATAGATCAACTTTGACATATCCTTAGAACACAATACCTGAATAAAACTAAATAATATTAAGAGGAGTTGTGAATAAACATCTGTTGAGCTTCACTTGTTACATCCACTCTTATCACCTGTATTCCTAATGGTCAGAGCTCTCATGAGCAGCCAGGTCTCTTTTATAAAAGGTTAAATTTCAGTTAGCAAAGTCATTTAACTGCAAAAAGATGAAAACATATGTTTGGAGTCAATTGCTTAGCTCTTTAATTGCAAAGATTTTCATTAGAAAAATTAATTAATCTATGTACAGTCTATGCTGTGAATTACTTAATTCTATAAGGCACATTTCAGATGGGTTGCTAAGTAAATACGTCTTTTTTTCCAATATGGAATAAAAACTAAAGGTGATTATTTTGGTGACCAAGAAATACCAATTATTACCCGATTTTGCCCAGAAGTCAAGGCTATTTGTGTGTGTTCATATACATACATACGCACACACACGCACCTGTATATTCATATATATGTGTATATATGTAGATATGGGTATGTCTGTGTATATATGCATATGTGTGTATATATACACATGTATTGCTTCACTAAAGTTTTTTCTCTTGAAAACAGAGGGAGAGACAGAAACAGATTTAATTATTAAATAAATATTTATTGAGCACCTACTATTCGAAGGCACTGTTCTAAGAGCTAGTAGTATAGAAATAAATAAGATGCATAAAGTTTCTGTTTCCAAGGAGATCATAGTCTAGTGTGAGGACATAGAATATATTCACATATACAGATGCATACATATATGTACATACATAGGTATACATATATATATATATATATGCAAATATATGTATACACACACACATAGCTAAATTATCGCATAATGATATATGCCCTGTAGAGAATTTAAATGGAGATATATGTGACTGGGGGACAATGTAGATGGTAGTGGACAAAAAAGGCCTCACTGAGAAATCATATTTAATCTAAGATCTGAATAAGAAATCAATCTTGCAAAGACCAGCATTCCTGACAGCATTCCTTGTGCATCCTGGACAAGCATTCCAGGCAGAGGCAAAATTTCTAAACAGTGAATGACCTTGACAACTTAGAGAAGTTGAAAGAGGACCAGAGAGACATAAGTGGGTGCATGAAGAGTGATGAGAGATGCCACCGATATAGGCAGCAGCCATAAAATGCAGGGCTTGGAAAAGTAGGACAATGAGCGTTTGTGTTTTATACTAAGGATGATGAAATGCTTTTGTATAAGTTTAAATGGGGAAATGACATAAAGAGGTATGCATTTAAAACGTTTATATATTGCAGCTATGTGAGAAAGAGATTGAAGGTGTGGGAGTGTGGAAGCAGGGAGCCTCTTAGACAATACTTTAGTAGTCTAAGCCAGAGTGGATGATGGAGAGAAGTGGTCACGTTGGGATTGGGATTTGGAAGCCGCAGTGCTGGAGCTTCATGATGAATTGGAGAGAAGCGGAGAATGGAATCCAGGAACATTTTTAGATTCTAGAACAAGTGCATATGTTGTATAGCATTTGTGAAAACTATATTGTAAGAAGCTACAAAGCAGGTTTTATGTAAAAATCTGTATCTTCTATTTAGGAATGCCATTGTTTCTGAAAACTAATGCCAAAATTTCCTCCCATGGGCCATTGCATATTGCTTGAAATCTCTAACAAATGAGCCAATTAACTCACATATACTCGGACAGAAAAGCTCTTGAACATTTTGGTAAAGCTAAAGCCTAAGCTTATTTGCACATAAACAAATCTAGAAGGACTGAGTGCCACGGATTGTACCCTTCTGTTTACCTTATTATATACTACAACTGAGAGAAAAGATTATATGTAAATAATGTAGGAAAATATTTTTTAATGACGAAATTGTTTAGTGATAGAAGGCAAGAATGAGAGTATTTCCTATGTACATTTCAGTCTGTGATCCATCCAGCACACAGAAATTTTAATTTCAGAATGGTATTTCTCCACAAAATTTTTACTCTAAAAGCAGAAACCTTAATGTATTCACTTAATGCTCATCTTAAAACAAAGACATATAATTAAGCCTTAACTCTGTGTTGAGTGTGTACACACACACACACACACACACACCCTTTTTAGATGTTTTATATTGGAAATAGTGCTCCTGTCTCTACTATTTTATGCCATTGCATTTCTCTCTGCAGAGTTCAACAGCATATTCATCCAGTCAGAGGTACACCTTTCCTATAGGCATCAGAGCTCTCCCTGCTTATTCATGTCCAGAAATGATAGCATTTTATCTTAGCGATTAAAGAAGATACTGTTTTAAGAATCATCCAGCTAGTTACTGCCTGGAAACTCTCAACCAGAGATGAGAGCGGAAACCACAGGGCTCTTCCATTAGCACACTGTTTGTTGCTCCATACGGATGTATTTTCCATCCTTTTTTCCCTCTGCTGTATATTTTCCATCCAGGCTTCTAAGAAAAATGCTCCAAAGGAAAAATGCTCATTATGAGTACACAGAATTAACTTACCAACTGGTAGGTCTGTTTCCCTGTGAGTGAGCAGATTTTAGCTGAATCCTTTCTTAATGTTTGCTAGGCTTTGCATCTGTCCATAACCCTGGCTTCTTTTTCCCTTCCCCACCCACCCATATGATCTAGAAGGTGTACTCTCTCAGTTCTCAGTGTGACCTGTAAAGATCACCTTGCCAAAAAAAATCATGTAGCCTCTCAATACTTCTAGATGTTTTGTTGCTGGATAATTTAGTAGTAAATGCATGTTGCAGGGGCTGGCAACCCTCTAGCCTAGCTACACATTTACTATGAAGCACAGAAGGACATTTTTCATTTTATAGTGATGGAAGTTCTCATTAACTTTCAGACCATTGATAATCAGGACATGAATACATAAAAGGTATAGCTCTGTAAGATTAGGGATGTATTATCATAATCATGTTTGCTTAGTTCTATGGTAAGAAAAGTTCAAAAACAATTTTAAGGTATTCTTTAATTATGTTCCTAATCTGTTTCTTAATGATTACTATATTCACTAACATATGTATTATTTTGCTAAATTTAGCGTCAGGTACTGATAACTCTAAATGAACTGAATTCATACTTTGCACATCTGTTAAATATTTGGAAAAGATGATAAATGGATAGGAAATGTCTGTTAAAGTGAAAAGAAAGATACCATCCATGACTCAATTTTTCCTCTCCCGTAGTAAGAAAGTTAATTGAAATGGAGACTCACTACCCAGGATAGAAGAGTGGACCTGTGTTTTCGTACAGTCTTTGAAAATGATGTGTGTCTACACAAGCAACAAAGCTTGGACATTTGCCTTGATGCAGCAGTCTGTAATATCTATGTGTACAATTTTCTGTCTTTGAGTATTTTTTGACATTTATTATTAACAATAAAAGCTGAGTGAAATGAAAGTAGCCATCTTATTGATTCTTAGAAGCTAAATAGGCACCTTTAATACTTTAAAACCTTTCAATAGACCAAAGCATATAGACATTTCTAGTAGTAATATTCTCTATAAAAATTCTAAGACTGAGGAGAGAGATCCAAGATGGCCAATTAACAACAGCTCAGTATTGTAGCTCCCAGTGAAAGCACAGAGAGCAAGTGGACGCCGCACTTTCAGATGAATTTTTGTTGCCCACAGACTGGGAGATTCCCGGCGGAGGAGCCACACGGGTAGCCAGCGCGACTTTTTTGGCCGGCGCAGCTATTTTGCCGGCGCCCCGGCACAGCGCTTCTCGGCGCGGAGTATATGGGACGGGGTGGCCTTTGAGTCCGGCTGGGCTGGTCCCATCCCCACAAGAACAGCAATTGGAAGCGCTGAGGACTGAGAGTTTCACAGTAAGCACAGCTGAACGGGGAAGGTCCAGCTGTGGGGGGAAGGGGCGTCCGCCAAAGGAAAACTAAGAACCAGAAAAAACTTCATCACCGGGCGGAGAGATCCAAGATGGCTGATTAACAACAGCTCAGGATTTTAGCTCCCAGTGAAATAGCAGAGAGTGAGTGGACGCCGCAATTTCAGATGAATTTCTGTGGCCCACAAACTGGGAGATTCCCGGCAGAGGAGCCACACAGGTCGCGCGACTCTTT
>CAUYLG010069477.1:0-51943 GCA_963573385.1 Cacajao melanocephalus | reverse complement strand
CAGGCTGGAGTACAGTGGTGCAATCTCGGCTCACTGCAACCTCCACCTCCCGGGTTCAAGCAATTCTCCTGCCTCAGCCTCCCGAGTAGCTGGGACTACAGGCGTCCGCCACCATGCCCGGCTAATTTTTTTTTTTTTTTTCGTAGAGATGGGGTTTCACTATGTTGGCCAGGCTGGTCTTGAATTCCTGACCTCGTGATCCACCCACCTTGGCCTCCCAAAGTGCTGGGATTACAGGCGTGAGCCACCATGCCCGGCCACATGTATCTTCTTGTTTAATCCTCACAAACTGGGAGGTAGATGCCATTATCATCCTTTGATGAGGCAGAGAGAGGTTAACTTGCCAAGACCTCATGGGATGTGTGTAACACCCAGTGAGGCAGGCAGGGTCTCCTCCATTCTGTATAAGAGGCTGTGCGAGCTGCATAGAGTTGCTCAAGGTCAGACTCAAGTGACAAATGACAATTAGGGTCCAATCTGAAGGTCTGTCTACCATGCCATGTGGCCTACAGGAGGAGAAACAGAGCGTGTGGTCTGCCTCTTTAAAGATGTGTTTCTGTGGTAACATGCTGGTTCCTTGCCTGACCTGCAGGGACAATGGCTCTCACTAGCCACTTTGGCTGTGCTGCACCCATCCAGGAGGAGGTAACACTGGAGATAGCAGGAAAACTGGAATATGAGGGAACCACCCATTGAAGAATTTTCCAGGAAAGTCCACATTTGAGACAGTTCAGGCAGTTATCAGCATAACTACGCTCATTCTTGTCACACTGTGTACAGTAAATCTTCGCTTAATGTTATCGATATGTTTTTGAAAATCATGACTTTAAGGGAAATGACATGTTTGGTCCTCAGAGAAGGTCATTTCTAAATGTTGATGGCAAAAAGAAAATTTTTTTCTTTCAAAGTTGTTTTCCTTGAGTTGCAGTTTCCAAGAACCTACTGACTTTTTATTTATTTATTTAGAGACAGAGTCTTGCTCCATCACCCAGGCTGGGGTGTAGCCTCGTGATCCTGGCTCACTGCAATCTCCACCTCCCGGGTTCAAGCAGTGCTCCTGCCTCAGTCTCCCAAGTAGCTGGGATTACAGGCATCCACCACCATGCCCAGCTAATTTTTGTATTTTTAGTAGAGATGGGGTTTCGCCATGTTGGCCAGGTTGGTGTTGAACTCCTGACCTCAAGTGATCTGCCTGTCTCAGCTTCCCAAAGTGCTGGGATTATAGGTGTGAGCCACCACACTCGGCCCCTACTGACATTATTAAATGAGGGCTTACTGTATGTGATTTGTGGTTAGGAAGAAATTTTGTAATGTGGCTGGATTTTGTGTCAGAGCCCCAACCCCTGCCAGAATCCCCTTTGTTCAAATGCTCTCTCCTCCACGTGAGCGAGTTCAGAACCACCAGGCCTGGAGTCATTTTGTGGCATGAAAAGCCTTGACCCTGTGTATTACTTATGCAGCATAACAAGTTACCCCAAAACACAGCGGCTTCAACCAAACATCCATTTATCACCTCAGTTTTTGTGGGCTTGGAATCAGGGCGCGGCTTAAATGAATTCTCTTTCAGGATCTCTTCCAGGCTGCAATAAAGAAATTAGCCAGGGTTAGGGTCTCACCTGAAGGTTTGACTGCAGCGGAAGCCAATTCCAAGCCTGCGTGATCGATGGCAGAATTCAGTTCCTCCTGGGCTGCTGACTGAGGGCCTCTGTTCTGAGCTGACTGTTGCTCAGAGGCCACCGTCAATTATTTGCCTTGGGCATGGTATCTCGAGTCTGTAATCCCAGTACTTTGGGAGGCTGAGGTGGGTGGATCACCTGAGGTCAGGAGTTCGAGACCCGACTGGCCAACATGGTGAAACCCTGTCTCTACTAAAAATACAAAATTAGCCGGGTATGGTGGTGCATGCCTGTAACCCCAGCTACTTGGGAGGCTGAAACAGGAGAATTGCTTGAACCTGGGAGGCGGAGGTTGCAGTGAGCCAAGACTGCGCCATTGCACTCCAGCCTGGGCAAGGAGAGCAAAACTCCGTCTCAAAAAAAAAATTATTTGCCTTGTAGACGTCGCCAACAGGGTAGTGGGTTACAGCAAAGTGTGGAAGCCAAGAACGTCAAGGAGGCAAGGAAGAGAGTCTGCTAGCAAGATGGAAGTCCCAGCCTTCTGTAATCTAATTGCAAAACATAGACTACCATTTTTTTGATTGCTTACTATGTGCTGGGCTGTGTGTCAAACACCTCACATGAATTATCTCATATAATTCTCACAACCACCATGTGGCATAAGTATTATTATCTCCATTGTACAGAAAACCTGAACTCCAGAGGGATTAAATATCTGGCTCAAGGTCAAATAGTAAATGCCAGAGCCAGGATTCAAAGTCAGGTCTACCAACCTCCAAAGCCCATGCCTCCAACCACCATTACTGAATTGCCATTTTACCTGAACACTCACATTTCTTCTACCTGCCCCCTTCTTTTTGGTTCCACGGTCACCCCCTGGAGTCCAGACCTCCTACTCTGGGGATAATGATGATACTGTGTGCCTTCCTCTATGTGTGCCATTCTCCTCTACGACTCTCTCCTAATCCTATTCTACATTCTTGTTTGCTTTAGTACCATATTTATCCTCTTAAGCTCTGACTCAAAAAGTTATCACTACCTCCCTCTTTCTTATCATAGAATGTTAGAGCTGGAAGTATCACATTCACCTTGCCAACCTCTAGCTCAAAAAACATCTCACCGTCTTCCCATTTCCTATCAAAGAATCAGAATGTCAGAGCTGGAAGGGGTCTTGGCTTTCTATTTGATGCAACTTCGTTCATAAGTTGGAGAGTGGTAAGTGGAGGCTAACATGGATTTCCATAGGCTATGCCCATAACAAAATCACACTCACTCAGATGGTGTAGAAAGAAGGCCCAGGCTTGGCAGAATAATGGGAGAGCTGGGGAGATGCAGAGCCATTGGAGGGAGAATGGCCCCTGAGCAGGACTCTTTCCACGTGGCTGGGGGGTGGCTGGTTTGCTCCCTGGACATTCCTTCTCTGATGGAATCACAGCTGACTATGGGAGCTAGAGGACCAGGGCCTCCCCTGGGTGCAAATGAAGATGGGGATATAAAATCAGCAGTGACAGATCATTTAATAAATGCAAGGGTGAGAGAAGGGAAGGAGCCACCCCTGAGGTCAGTGGGGAGAGCAGTTTTGAATACGCTGACTTCGAGGTCTGGGAGTCGTAGATTGGGACTGGAGGCAGTTAGATACAACAAGAATGGCAAAAAATGGGCTGTTGAAACTGGGTAATAGGTCCAAAGGGGTTCTTTGTGCTACTCTATTTCTGTATATGCTTAAAATTTCTGTGATGATGATGAAAGCGTGAACAGGCAAACAGGAAAAAGAATATGGACTAATCTTTTCAGTGAACTTGGACATGAAGGAAAGGAGTGAGATCCAGCAATGACTATGAGCAGCATAAAAGGGAGTTGTTTGATTAAGAGAGGAGACAATAATATAGTTTGAATGTTTCTCCCTCCAAATCTCAGGTTGAAATTTGATCCCCAAATTGAAGGGGATCAAGTTGTTAAAGGTGGGTCCTCAAGGGAGGTGTTTGGGTAGTGGGGGCAGATTCCTCATGAATCGCTTGGTACCATCGCAAGGTAGGCCATGAATTCAGAAGCAAGTTCGGAGTTCTTGTTCTGTTAGTTCATGCGAGAGCTGGTTGTTTAAGAGAGCCTGGCACCTCTTCTTCTCTCTCCTGCTCCCTTCCTCACACCATGTGATGTCGGCTCCTCTCCCTCCCCCCATGGTGGAGGCTTTCTGAGGCCATCACTAGAAGCAGATGCTGGCACCATGCTTCTGGCACAGCCTGCAGCACCATTCAGCCAAATAAACCTCTTTTCTTTATAAACTACCCAGCCTCAGGTATTCCTTTATATAAATGCAAAATGGACTAAGACAAAGAGACCTGAGCATGTATATTGGCTGAGGGGAAGCACGGGCAAAGAGGGTGTATCTGTTAGCAATTGTCACAAAACTGCTGCATAACAAAACTACCTGAGAGCTATTGGCTTATACCTACTTATGGTCACAGATCACAGCTGGCTGATGGTCAGCGGGTGGGAGGTGGATCAATGACAGGCTCAGCTGGGACTGCTCAGCTTTGTCCCTCATGTCTTTCTTCTTCCTGGGACAGACAAATGCAGAAATGTAGTCCCTGTGGCAACAGCAGAGCACAGGGAGCAACACATGAGCTCTCTTGAGGCCTAAGCTTAGAACCTGCACATTGTCAGTTCCAACTTACAGAACCGGAGCACGTTATGCAGACAATGGGTGAGAAAATATCTCCGCCCCCCTTTAAGGGCAAAACAAAGCCACATGGCAAAGGGTGGCTAGTACATGATATTTACTCACTTAAGCAGGTACACCATAGTTCTCTTTAAGTTAACCTTCAAGATTGACCTTCATGACTCACAGTTTTATCCCCTCCAGACGGAAGCTGTTTGGGCCTGGGAAGAGCTTGAACACCAATTGGGCCAAAGGTTCTCTTTCAGGGGTCATTAGCCATGGGGAGTTAAGGGAACAGATTACATAAGGTCTGGGCTGCTTGGGTGGAGCCAAAGCCCTCGGAAAACTACCGTCACAGGGGCAGAAACTCAGCCTTACACATGAAGCTGATCTGCAGAGAAAAGAGTGGATAGACAGGCAGAGGTGAAGAGGGGCCTGGGCCTGTGAGGACTTGAAACCTGGGAGGGTAGGTGGGCAGAAAGGAGAAAAGGGAAGATCAGCGGAGGGAAGGAAGGGAGAGCTTAGCAACACACACACGTGCACACAGGACATGAATGCAGCAGTCTAAGAGATGCCTGGAGAGCAAAGGGGAAGAGAAACTAAGGAGGACAGCAGATCCCAGTGGCGACAGACTGAGACCCAAAGCGTTTGCAGACAACTCTCCCATCCTGAGGCCTTTCTGCAGTTGGTCCCATGAGATTGTATCCTTCAATAACTCCCTTTTCATTAGATTTGTTTGAAGGGAATTATGTTCCCTGCACACAAATGTTCCTTGCTGAAGACATTCATGTAAAATCTTTAAGGCTTCACACAATGAGTTCATAGTTGTTCAATCAACTAACAAATAATAAGGTTAGCCCTTCAGGTATGGATGTCATCTTGCTACTGAGGACTTGAAAAGAGTATCTTCCAGCCCCTACCCTTATAGACGTTAAATCAAGATCAGGGAAATAAGAAATTAGGTGCCTGAATAGTTACAAATAGCCCAATACATTTGAGAGTTGCTGTAGGAACAAAGGGCCACAAAAGTTCAAAGGAAGAGAAGGCGGGTGCGGGTTGCAGTCATCAGGTGAGGCTTATCTAGAGGAAGCAGAAGTTGACCTGGGCCTGGAGCTGAGCCTCAGGTAGGTAAGGGCCTGGAGGAGGACTGCACCCTGGGCCTCTGTGTCCCACCTGAGCATTGTTATCTGATTTGTAGGAATAATAGCAGGAATAAAAACACTTTTCAAATACCAGTCTTGCAAATTTAAACCTATAAATTCTCAGGTGTTTTAGGGAGAGCACACAGTCAGCTATATGCAAGAGAGTCTAAAGACAGGAGAGTATAAATGCAGGAAAATCTGTTGACAGGCTGGGACAGGTGTCAAGGCCTAGAGCAAAGAAAAGCCTAACAGAGGTGGACGAAGGAAGAAAATGGATAGGACAGGTGCAGAAGCCAGCTAGGGAAGTGCAGAGGAGAGAGCAGGTGATACTGTCAATGGTTTCCAACCCTGAGTCAGAGACTCATTTCACTAGTATGGTGGCATCAGCATTTTCTAAAGCTTCCAGGTGACTAATGTACAGCCAGGGTTGAGAACCACTGTTGTAAGTTTTCGTGACTGGAGACAGAATTATGCCACCATTGACAGAGAGAAAGAGGGCAAAAGGAGGTGTGGCCAGACAAAGGCAGTGAGATTAACTCACAAAGAATGTTGAGTTTAAGGTGACTGCCTGACATTAAGAAAAAAAACCACTTATCATCTAGAAATGTGGGATATTAGAAAAACACATCAGGGGCCAGTGGCTCATGCCTGTAATTCCAGCCCTTTGGGAGGCCGAGGTGGGTGGATCCCTTGAGATCAGGAGTTCGAGACCAGCTTGGCCAACATGATAAAACCCGTCTCTACTGAAAATACAAAAATTATTCAGGCATGGTGGTGTGTGCCTGTAGTGCCAGCTACTCAGGAGGCTGAAACAGGAGAATTGTTTGAACCTGGGAGACAGAGGTTGCAGTGAGCTGAGATTGCACCACTGCACCCCAACCTAGGTAACAGAGCAAGACTTTGTCTCAAAAAAAAGAAAAAGAAAGAAATAAAAAGAAAAAACACATTGGGAAGTAAACTGTAGAGAGAAAGGAGGTAGAGCCATGGATCAAAGGTGAGAAGGAATGAAGAAAAAAGACCAACAGTTGAGTATAGGAATGACCCGCACCCTATTAGCTGCTTTACGTGGAGAGTCGTTGAGAGAACTGTCGGTTGGTGGCAAATGTGTCTAGCACAGAGGATGACACATAATAAACACAACTATTGGTTAATATAATCTCATTTAATGCTAAAAATGGCCCTACCTGGTGGGTATTAACAGTCTCAGTTTAAAGATATGCAAAGAAACTCAAAGAGCCTTATCCAAAATCCTACAGTTAGTAAATTTAGAGTTGGAATTCAACGTCAGGGAATTGAGGCTGAAAGCCAGTGCTCGCCTGCTATAATACATCAGCGCATAGGGCTAACACCAAGCTAAAAGGGTGAAAGAACGATTGTCCAAGGAGACAGGACAAGTCAGGAAGGCAGGGGGAAGCCATGAATGTGGCTGTGCTACATGGGGTCACTGGCCAAGAGAGGCCAAAAGAAAAGACGATCTCAGAGATTTCCCGTGCACTCTGGCCCTGGGCATGAGGCGTGGGGAAGAGAAAACCAGAACCAGCGTAAGGGAAACCGTTTCAGACTTCCAGAGTTGTGGGAGGGATGTGCGTAGAATTCTCCCAATCATGGGGAGGGGCTGGAGTGGCAAGCGAAGAAAAAAAGAGATGGACCCGCGGCATAGACACTCTCTCACAGCCCCGTTATCCTGAGACGGAGGACGAGACAGGCGTTATCATCTTTCCACTTTCAAGAAGAGGCGACTGGGGCAAAGGAGTGCTTATGAACAGAGTATTCCAGTTCATAAGCACTCAGAGTATTCCAGTTCATAAGCACTCCTTATGAATACTCAGTTCACAAGCACTGATGTGAAGCCCTGGCTTATTTCTAGACCTGCACTGCTGTGCAGGGATCGTTCGTCAGATTCCGACAGGGGCTTAATGATTTAGAATAACGCAGGATGTGAAAAATATGAATCTGGCGAACATCCCACAAGTCATCCTGCCAGTTATCTGTATCCAAGGACATTTTTTAGGCATGTGGTCCTCATAAACTAAGATATTATTTATATTCATTCAGGCCTCTCAAAAGTGCTTCTAAGTTTTAATAGGCACTGAATTACCTGGAGATTTGTTTCAAGTAGGTCATCAAGGCTCTAGGGCAGTGTTCCCAAATTTTTCCTTTTTTTTTCAACCACCTGGTTAGTTTGCAGGGATGGGGAGGGGTAGGATGGGGAGGCATCTGTATTTATTTTTTTAGAGCTCGGGGTCTCACTGGGCTCAAGCGATTCTCCCGCATAGCTGGGATTACAGGCGTGCACCACCGTGCCGGGATAGTGGTTCCCAAACTTTTCTGCGCATTGAAATCACCTAGGAAGCTTCTAGAAATAATGATGTGTTTCTCACCCCCAGAAATTGTGATTTAATTGGTCCATGTATGCTCTGGGCTTTGGAATTTTGGAAAGCTCTACTCCACGTGATTCTGAGCTCAGGAACCCCTGAGCTGGGGCTTGCAGCAGAAGCACGTAGAGCATGCAAGGAAACGAATTCACAAATAGGACACTCTAGAAACGTGGCAAGAACGGGCTAGCTTAAATGATGAAGGTTCGTGCTCTCCAGAGAGTACTGGAGGACGGGAAACAAGTCTCATTTAAGCAATGCCTCGGGATTTGAGTTGCCTGTGAAACGCGGTAACGTTTTGCAGAGGACTCACACGACCCCGCCTCTCATCCAGGGCGGGCGGGGCGCAGGCCGCGGCGGGGCCTCCGGGCGCATGCGCGATCTCCCGGAGCTTAAGCAACAGCGCCGCCGACGCGGGGCGGGGCCTGGTGCCCGAGTGCGCTCCCGGAAGGGTACCGGCGTCGCGCTAAGGTTCCGCGGGGAGCAGTGGGCCGGCCGCGCCTGTTCCCGGCACGTGGCTCGGCACGTGGGAGCGCGCCTTGCCCCGGGCGTGGGGGCGCCGGCGACCTGGATCCGCCGGCCGTAGTCGCTGAGTCAGTGTTGTCCCTGACCATCGCCGACGCGTTCATCGCAGCTGGCGAGAGCTCAGCTCCGACCCCGCCGCACCCCACGCTTCCCAGGAGGTTCATCTGCTCCTTCCCCGACTGCAGCGCCAATTACAACAAGGCCTGGAAGCTTGACGCACACCTGTGCAAGCACACGGGGGAGGTGAGGCGAGGCGAGGCGAGGCGGCCAACCCTGGGCCTGGGGATGGCGATGGCTTGCCAGTGGGCTCTGCCTAGTGGCCTGGTGACGGCGTGTGGCCCCCGGGCAGCCACTGCAGTCGTGCCCAGTGCCACGGCCGCAGGCCCCGCTGTGCGGTGCTTTCAACTTGACATCCTGGACTTAGGGAGGGAGCTGAGGAAGTAGACAAGAAGTTCTAGGACCCTCTTTCTGCGACCTTGATGCCCATGCCAGGGGCTCAGGGCTTACTAAGCAATAATTTACCTGTCTGTGGTCGTGAGTGTGGGCCAGCCAAGCACCTCCCGTAATCTGCAAATAAGTGCGAGGTTTGAGGGCTCGCTGCTACTAGACCCCTACCAAATGCTGGCCCCTGGAGCTAGAACAGAAGATGGGTTACATGTACCGGGGGTCGTGAAAGCAGCATGTGTTCATTTCTTCATAACTCCACACTGGAGAGAGCAGTGAACGCACCAGGCAGGGTTTCTGTTGCCAAGGATCTTACGTTTCAGTGGGTCGGGCCGACCACAGGATAGGTGGGAATGTCCTGCAGTGTTGTGGACAGGAAAGGCCTCTCTGTGTGAGCCGAATAAGAAAGAAGGATCTAGCCATGCAGACAGTTGAGACGGCAGAGGGCACGCAAAGGGAGCCTGTGGCCCTCAGGGTGGAAGGGAGGTGTGTGTGTTTAGGTGGGGAGATCGCGATACGAAGTCTGAGAAGTAGGCCCAGTAGGAGTTTGGATTTTATTTTGAGGGCAGGAGGATGTCAGATACTGTGATATGACATGGCAGCCCGTGTGACACACAAGTGAGGAAAACGAAGCTCATGAAGATAAAGGAATCTGCCCAGCTTCCCAGTTTTTGGCAGAGCTAGACTTCACACTGCCTCAGCCTAAGACCCTTATTTCTTAAGCCACTGGCCTGCTGTCCATACCTTTGCCCTTTGCACCTCCTTCAATTTATGGGCCACCTCCTCATCCTCTCCAGTACTGGAAGGCCGACCACTGCCTCTCTGGTTCTTTTCGTCTTCCTCGTCTGCCCTTTTCATTGGGTCCTCTTCTGCCCTCTGCGTTTTCCACCCTGCCCAACTCCCTCTTGCAGTCTTACGTAGCCACTGGCATCACTCATAACATCCTCTATGTTTTGCCCCTCTGCCCTTCCTCTTGCTCGTTCTAGCCTATAAATTCTGGGCTCTGTATTACCAGTAGATCCAAATCAGAGTTTGCCTTTCCTTTTAGACCTGTGTGCTGTATTTTGGATACTGGCACTACCAGTTTTAATAAAAGTTGAAAAACTTGGGAGTCATCTTTGTTGTCCCAAATCTCTCATGCAGATTAATTTGACAAGTGTTTATTGAGCCTGCTCCACGCCTGCCGCTGAGCAAGGTTCTGTGACTCTGCCCCTGGTGATACAGCTCACTGTGTTGCTTTGCTCCTAGTACTCATGGAGGCCTCGGTACCTCCCTCCTGACAGCTTGGTGATATGCTTTTCATAGTTAGATGCACCAAACTGGTTATTTGGGGTGTGTCTTTGGGTTTTCCTATAGGTTGAAAATGAGTCATCCCCTCCCAACTCCTGGGTCACAAAAGGTGGTTGCATTTAGGGTGTTGAGCTGTTTTCTTTGCTTCGCTCGGGCATCTATGAGCTTTTTCAGGTATGACACACTTTCCTATAGCTGTGCTTGGCATTCTCTTAGCACAGACACCGGGCTTGTCTGGAATGAGACAGGCCTGCCTCGTTCCTCTGCCCTCAGCTTGCTTTTTATGCGTCATGAGGTGGCAAGGATCTGTGCAGACAAGCCATGCTACCAGCCAGGGCATCTTTAAGAGGGGGCTGCTGTGGAAGCCTGCTGCTGGGTTGGGAGCAGGTTAAGAATGCTATGCCTGCTTATTTCAAATGCTGTTCATAGAACAAAAATCTGTGCAGTGACTTTATGCGAAGTTATGGCATTTATGTTGTGTAACTTTGTGCAGGAACACTGTGTCTTGCCTTGGTGTAGCGGGTGCACAACTCCACTGAGTAGAAACCATCCCTGCGTAGGGAGCCGGTGGCCTTAACACTAGGCAGTTTAAGCTTTTAAATACCAGAGTTACTAATGAGTGCAGGAGTGACATGCTTTTTCTTTTTCCTGCTAGAGACCATTTGTTTGTGACTATGAGGGGTGTGGCAAGGCCTTCATCAGGGACTACCATCTGAGCCGCCACATCCTGATTCACACTGGAGAAAAGCCGTTTGTGTAAGTAGAGACCTGTTTTTAGGGTTTTGAAGTGGGTTGTGTTGGGCATATAAACCTGGGAAGAAGATTAATTGTTAACTCATGAGATCAGGAATGTGAAGCCTGGCCGGGCACAGTGTGGTATGGTGGCTCATGCCTGTAATCCCAGCACTTTGGGAGGCTGAGGTGGGCAGGTCACTTGAACTCAGGAGTTTTGAGACTAACCTGGGCAACCTGGTGAAACCCCTCTGTACAAAAATTTAGTCGGGGGTGGTTGTTCGTGCCTGTAATCCCAGCTACCCGGGAGGCTGAGGTGGGTAGGATCACCTGAGCCCACTGAGGTGGATGCTGCAGTGAGCTGTGGTCACACCACTGCACTCCAGCCTGGGCACCAGAGAGAGAGCACCTGTCTGGGAAAAAAAATGATGTCTTTCGTAGAGAAGAGGAGACAGGTTTTAAATGTGGGAGAGTGGGTTTTGTGGGTCATTTTGTGTAGTAAATTCAGGAATGAGTGAATCTGTTCTCTTGAGTTTGCATCCTCTCACTTCCCTTTAAAATACATAGTAAATGAGAAATCAGGCTTGGGAGACACTCAGTTTGGACTAGTTAGAAAATGGTTCCCTGGAAAACTCTTGGCTCTGCATTATCAGGACCTTTATGAACAGTCCAGTCTTCATAAGCTGCTGGGATAGCGATTTGAGCATGCAGTAGAGCTTTTAGTAGTTTATCATGTGTTTCTTAGAATGAAGTCTTTGCACCACTACCATACAAGTTTTCATTTTATTCTTCCAGAGGTGCTCATTTTTTTCTGAAAGGGTAGAGATACTGCTTTCCTACCAGCTACTTATTTAAAGCAGTGGATCTTAAATTTAGAGTGCATTAGGATTACCCAGAGAGCTTGTTAAAATGCAGACTGCTGGATCCACTCCAGAGTTTCTGATTCATTTAGTGTGGGGTGCAACCCAACGGTCTGCATTTCTAGCACATTCCTAGGTGATGCTCATGCTGCTGGTCTGGCTCCCATGCTTTCAGAATCATGGAAATATTTAGTTTTCATTGAAAAAACAAAATAACCATAGCAGATGTCCAGAGCTCTGTGCAGGACACCATGTCAGGAAATAGCTGTAGAGCCGTTTGTTTAGATGTTAGGCTTTAATATCATAATTTTGCTTATGAGACCATTCTTTAATTAGTAAGGTTTTCTAATGACCTAAGTTGAATTCCTTTTAGTTTTAGGAGGGCAGTGAACGTGAAGTGTCTCATGTCTCACTAAAGTCCAGACAGTCTGAGGAAGGTGAATTCTTGACAGGGCAAACTTCACTGTCACTCTCCACGTGGAGACCCATCTCCTCTGTGGCAGACAGACAGCCCAGGCCCCATCCTGCCAGCGTGCTAGTCAGCGGGAATGGGCAAAGGACCATGGATGGCAGGTGTCTTTATTTCAAACCCTGTTCAGACACACAGTGTGTTGTGAAAATCAGTGATCTACATAGTTCAACAAGACCATCAAAGAGGAACCAAAGTGGCCTGCTAAGTAGAGCTGGGACATAGTCTTTGACCTGGAAGCTTCACTTTGGGGAATTTACAGATACACTACACTGTCAAGCGGATGTGCAAGGTTAGGTGCAACGCTAAATAGTAGCACGATGTTGGAGTCAACCAAATGCTCATGGGTGGAGACAGGTTAAAGTATATCAGCACAGTGGGATACCCTACAGCCAGGAAAATGAATGCAGCTGCTCTCTGCAAAGCCATGAGAAAATCACCAGAGCACTTGAATTGAAAATCCAAAGTGCAGAAGAGTCCTCTGTATGCTACCTTTGGTGTGTAAAGCTGGGGCTGGGAACGGTGAGTAGTGAGTGTTGGGTGGGCAGGAAGCAACTATATATGTATTTGTTCCTATTTGTAAAGAAGTCTTTAAAGTTACATAACAAAACTAAAAATGTCATCTGTCTTGGGGGCCATGGGGGGTCCTGGCCAGGTAGGGGGCGGGGATGGGAGGAAACATGCAACCAGGAACTACTGGATGGTGACTCTTCCAGCTCGCGCTCTAGCCCAGACCCTACCCCCTTTAGCTGTAGACCCGCTTTTCCCTGCTTGCCGGACAGTGCTACTTGGCTGTCTGTGTGTCTTCTTAAATTCCATGTGGTAGGCTGGGTGTGGTGGCTCATGCCTATAATCGCAGCACTTTGAGAGGCTGAGGTGGGAGGAATACTTGAGGCCAGGAGTTCAGGCTGGGCAAGATGGTAAGGACCATCTCTATCAAAAAAAAAAAAAAAAAAAAAAATCCATGTGGCCCAAATTCGTCATAGTCAAACTGAGCTCACTCTTTCTCTTTGGTCCTCTCTCATGTTCTTGTCTGGAGAGGCGGTCTCACTGTCTGTCCAGTGACCCATAGCAAAGATAAGGCAGCTCCCTGGACTCTTCATTCTTTCTCCCATCCCTTGCAACAGGTGAGTCGCCAGGTCCTGTAACTGACTCGTCAGATCCCTCCCCTGCTTCACCAGCCACCATCTTATCTCGGTCCCTTCCTCCCGCTGGAATGACAGTCTACAGGCTGGCCCTCTCCCCAGGTGCCCTCCTGCATGCTTCCCTTAAAGCTATGCAATGCTTTCAAGCACGACCTACATATGAAGTCCGAGTACCAAGTGTGTCCTACAGTGACCTATGTGATTTGGCCTTTTTCTGCTTATCTTGCCCCATTTGCTTGACTTGCAGACATGAAATTGTGGTTCAGCTGTGCTAACTAACCAGCCCCCTCTCCGAGTGTGCCGGGGTCTCTCTCGCCCGTTTGGTTTCTGTCAGGATCCTTCTGGCCTGTCCTCCTGCCCTACACTCAGTTGGGTTAGATGCCTGTGTCAGGTTCAGAGTGAAGAATGGCAGGAAACCTGGCACAAGAGACACTTATACAAGATGGGCTCTTTGTCATGTGTGACTGAAATGCAGAAATACAGAAGCAGGGGCTCTGGGGCCCCTTCTGACTGGTCTCTGCCATCCTCATCTTGGGCTTCAACCTCACTGTCTATGATGCCTGTTAGGGTCCAGCTGTTGCATAAGCATGCCACTGGCAGGAAGGAGGAAAGGGCATAAGAGGCATGCCCCCTTATTTAGAGACTTTGTGGGGGTTGAGCAGGATGGGCTGGACTTAGACATAAGCCACCCTAATTGCAGGGGAGGCCAGAGTGCTCTTTCTGTTGGCCACTTGCGCAGCTAACACTCAGCACTCTGTCCCTGCAGTTAGGGGGGCTTCTAGGGTCTCTGCCACAGCACCCCTCCCATGTGTGGGCCTCTGTGCTGTACCTCCCGTGGTCACTGCTGGCTTGTCTGTCTCTGGCCCTAGGAATGGGACAGTGCTTGCCTCAAGGTTATCAGTGAGTGATGGCTAAGATTGAGGGTGGGAAAAGAAGTCGTGCTTCAACCCTCAGGCTTACCAAGGCTCATCCCAAGAGGCACAGATTTTCTTTTGAAAAACAAAAGCTTCCCAAAGGATTTAGATCATTCAAAGCCAAGATGCCAAGATAAGGGAACCTAGAAGGGCTTGCTGATACGCCAGGGAGCATAATGGTTATGGTTCTGCTCTAAGTATCTGTTTTACCTCTAATGATAAGTGAAGACAAGAATTTTTTGAGGTCTTTCTAGAAATGCAGTTTATAATGACATCTCAAACAGCATTAAGGTATTCTAAGCTGAGAATAATTTATATTAAGCATGATTTAAGCCTGGTGTAGGCTTTTGGGACTAGTGTATTTCACCTTCCTTTCTTCCCAGTGTATAAAGGATGCCTGTTGTAGTGTGTATAATTTCAGAATCCTGTATGAAAAAGCATTGTAGTCATCAGGTTGAGAGGTCTATGTGGTATGGCTTAACACTTTGGAATTCGCTAAAGACTATTTTATAATATTACTATTCTTTGGAATAATTAGCTTTTATAAAGTAGGAGGATATATGTCTCTTAAAACTTCTTTTCCCTTGGTTCATTAATATTTTGCTTTATACAACTTCTTACAGTTGTACAGCTAATGGCTGTGATCAAAAATTCAACACAAAATCAAACTTGAAGAAACATTTTGAACGCAAACATGAAAATCAACAAAAACAATATGTAGTAAGTATGATGACTTTATATGCTTAAATTTTCTGAGTATTTTCACACTTATTGCCTATGTTTCTGACATTTTCAGCCAGGTGCGGTGGCTCAAGCCTGTAATCCTAGCTACTTGCGAGACTGAGGTGGGAGGATTGCTTGAGACCAGGAATTCAAGACCAGCCTGGGAAACATAGTGAAATGCTGTCTCTGAAAACAAAAACAAACAGAAAACAAAACAAAAAATTTTGGGGTAACAGAGAGAGACCCTGTCTCTGAGAAATAAAAGTGAAAACACTTTCATGAACTAAATTTTGTCTGTCCAATATCTGAATTTACTTAATGCTTTCATAATGATAAAGGTTTTATTTTGGAAGCAAACATCGTGCAAACTAAAGTATATTGGGAGACTATTCCAAGGGAAACAATTTTGCTTTTTCAAATGTCATATGACTCTTCAAACCTTCTTAAGATAAAGCAGAATGTTACAGTAACAAAATGGGTGAAAGTAGCAATTATATAATCTCCAAAATAATTTTATCTTTAGGATTCTGTAATGAACTGTTGATTTTTTTTTGACTTTCCATAAAACTAACAAGGCTTTATAATTAACAGTGCAATTTTGAAGGTTGTAAGGAGACTTTTAAGAAACATCAGCAGCTGAAAATCCATCAGTGCCAGCATACCAATGAACCTCTATTCAAGTAGGTACTTCATGTGGCTAAAAATCCCTTGGATTCTAGGTGTGAATAAGATTGAAATGCAAGGGTGGTGTTGTGCATTGTTTCACGTTTGTTGGCCATTTGTATATCTTTTGAGAAATGTCTGTTCATGTCCTTTGCCGGCTTTTTGATGGGATTTTTTTCTTTCTTACTGAGTTCCCTGTAGATTCTGGATATACATTCTTTACTGGATGCATAATGTACAAATATTTTCTCCCACTCTGTGGGTTGTCTGTTTACTCTGCTGATTATTTCTTTTGCCGTGCAGAAGCTTTTTAGTTTAATTATGTCCCATTTATTTATTTCTGGTTTTGCTGCATTTGCTTTCAGGGTCTTAGTAAGAATTCTTTGCCTAGGCTGATGTCCGGAAGAGATTTTGCAATGTTATCTCCTCGAATTTTTATGGTTTCAGATCATAGACTTAATTTGAGTTGATTTTTGATTAAGGTGAGAGATAGGGATCCAGTTTTTCCAGCACCATTTATTGAATAGGGTGTCCTTTCCCCAATTTATGTTTTTGTATGCTTTGTTGAAGATCAATTGGCTGTAAGTATTTGGCTTTATTTCTGGGTTTTCTATTCTGTTCCATTGGTCTAAGTGGCTATTTTTATACCAGTACTGCCCTGTTTTGGTAACTGTAGCCTTGTAGTATAATTTGAAATCTGGTCAAAGGAAGTCACCATATGAAAAAGACATGCACACATGTTTATAGCAGTACAGTTCACAATTGCAGAAATTGGAGCCAACCTAAGTGCCCATCGACCAATGAGTAGATAAAATGTGGTGTATATACACCATGGAACACTACACAGCCATAAAAGGGACTGAAATGATGTCTTTTGCAGCAGCTTGGATGGAGCTGGAGGGCATTAGTCTCAGTAAAGTAACTCAGGAATGAAAAACCAAATACCATAGTTTGCACTTAAAAGTGGGAGCTAAGCTATGAGGACAAAAAGACATACAGAGTGATTTAATGCACTTTGGGGACTTGGGGTGGGAAGGTGGGGGGGGGTGAGGGATGACAGACTGCATACTGGGTACAGTGTATGTATGCTGCTTGCGTGACTGGTGCTTTAAAATCACAGCGTCACTGTAGAATTCATCCATGTAATGAGAAAACATTTGTATCCCAAAAGCTATTGAAATTTTACCAACAGTGGACAAACGTTCTGAAAGCTTCCTGCTCAACGTTTTTCTGTTAATGTGTACTGAGTATGCACATTTTTATATTGGGGGCATTCTAAAGGTTTACTTTGCTCTAAAAGAAATATTTAATGAGTTTCAAAATAACTGGAGATTTTTCTGGTTGTGGTTAAGCTTAAAAGGAAGGCTGAGAAATAACTACTCAAATAGAGCCTGTTCAACTATATGAAATGTCATTATGGAGACCCTCATTATGCTTTTCCTATAGAACAAAACAAGTAATTGTGTTTCTCTGCAGTTAGGGTTTTTTTGAGGAACGAGAGGGTGGCTGGACAAGTTGGGTAGACCTGCAAAAGGGCCAGCGGCTCTCTGCATGGCTCTGGCCGTCCCGCACCTTCCCTTGGCTTGCGCAGGCTGTCCTGCGTCTTGGAGTTGCTGCAGTGACCCTGCCTGTCCTTGCTTGTGGGTCTGCCACATCTTTCTTTGCTGCTGATGGTTTTAGCACAGAGGGGGCAGGTGCTTTTTATTGCTCACCAGAGGCAGACACATCTACTGCTGTGCTCTCTCGCGAACCCCCTGTGCAGCATCATTAGGAAAGCTGAACACAAGTGATTCAGAATGGCTTAGGGAGTTCCCTAAGCCAAGTCAGATAACCTCTTGAAGTATCTTTTTGTAGCCATGAAAGCAGAGTATATTTTCAGCGGTTTAAAGGTGAAAACTGTTTAACTGGGTCAGAAACGGTAACGTGACTTTTCTCTCCAACAGTTTGTTCTGCCCTAAAGCTGGTCAAGTAACTTGACTCTCACCTGTGATTAGGTCTACATTTTAACACGGGTTTGGTTGTGGGAAGAGGCGAGACTTTGGTGGGAGAAACAGGACAAAGTACCATTGACCCTGAGTGGAGTTCTCTGTGAAAATAGATTGGCTAATACCTCATGTGTTGCCAACGCAGGTGTACCCAGGAAGGATGTGGGAAACACTTTGCATCACCCAGCAAGCTGAAACGACATGCCAAGGCCCATGAGGGTGTGTACGGACAGCCTGGGTGTGCTCCTCTGAAGGGATGCCAAATCTGGGGTGCCTTTGAGTCTGTTCCATGATCACACTGACAAGATGGGAACTCTGTGGGCAGGGCACGCCATCCTGCTTATTGGGGTCTTACACTCTTGTCCAAAGAGGCAATGTCTGTGTCTGTTCTTTCACTACATGTCATAGCTGTTCACAACAAGCACCCGGTTCTGCATTACACTGATGAATGTGCTGGTGCTCCAGCCATGGCTTTGATGCTTCTGTCATTTTTAACCTCTTCTGTTCATATTTACTGCCTGTGCCGTTCGTTTCCTTGTTGGCCATTCACAAGGCTTGGATCATAGTGTGACGTTTTGAGAGCCATCAGATGTTAATGTTTCTCAAAACAAGACTTGATTACATTAACTACTGGAGTCTATTATCTGTTTCCTAGAGGGATTTTTGCTAGTCTGTATTTCAATTTTCCATGTCCTAGAATTTATAATTTTTTTTTTAAAGAGGTTAGCAGTTAACAGTGAGACGCGGCCTCATTGTTTTAGTTTCTGGTTGGGTGGAACTCAGCCTTGCTGTTGTACACTTATTAATCCCATTTGAGTGCTTTGCACATACCCATTGTGGTTCAGTGTTTTCCTCTGGGTCCTTCCAGTTTATCTTCTTCCTTGGCTGTACTCTGCTTTTTTTAAAAAAAAAACCTTTTTTGTTTTTTTTTTTGTGATCAAGTTACAATGTAATGTACCCTACTTTTTTGTGCAGTATGACACTTACAAGATGGCAAGACTAGAGGAAGCCAGGGATGGGCATGGTAACTACAGAGAGTTGGTGTTGGTGGTGTGCCATGGACAAGGGACTGACCGCAGAGTATGTTTGCTGAGGAAAACAGAAGCAAGGATAGAGCAGGCAAGGGAAGGGAAATGAGATGTGGAGATAGGAGGTTAGAGCAGCCGGGAGTTCATACACAGCCCACCCAGCTTCCTGAGAACACTTAGAGAGGGAAAGGCATCCCTCCTGTGAAGTTTGCCTATTCGTGATCACACTGAGAAGATGGGAACTCTGTGAAGTCTGCTTCACAGGAAGGTAAAATCCTAAAGGGAAGCACCTTGCCGTGCAACCGTTTGGTTTTACTGTAACGTAAATCTTTTCTTGTTTTTATTTCTACCTCGAGAGGCAGAGTTGAATACTATTGGGAAGGGAATGGAAAATTATATAGGCACCTAAGTTTCCTTTCTAGTTATGGTCAGTGTTTACATTGAGTATTCGTGATAAGCAGTGCACCATTTTTTTTTTTTAAATAGGCTATGTATGTCAAAAAGGATGTTGCTTTGTGGCAAAAACATGGACAGAACTTCTGAAACATGTGAGAGAAACCCATAAAGGTAAGGCAGGCATGAATGGCAGGCATGGGGTAAATGTCTGTCCCCACAGAACTGATTTAATGCTTTTCAAGAGTGAAATGCTGTGCGCTTTAAAGTAAAAGAGTTTCTATGTGATATTTTGTGAAGTGTTGGGTATGACATTATTGGAAAAGTGAGTAGAGCTGTGCCAGGTCTTTGAGCCACCCCCACCATGCACAATTAGCATGCTGGAGGCAGCGGCAGGTCTACAGTGAATAATCTCGGGAGGCTGTTCTGTGGGACAGCCTGGGGAACAGTACCGTGCACACTGGAGGACAAGGAAGGACCCTCTGGTCTACTTCATTTTCCACCTGCTCGCAGTCACCGTGCTGAGAGCCCTACCTCTTCGCAAGTGAACAGTGACTGTGTGGAATTTAAGAACTTCAGAGACTTGAGAAAAACTTTCTAGGTGATAAAAACTGGGGTAGTTTCCTTGGGAGTTTCTGGTTTGTATATAGTGATCAGGTTTCAGGCACTGAATGTTACTTATGTATTAATCTTTTCTAAATGGTAGTATCTGGGAAATTGGTGAAATTTGTCTGTCTATTCCACCAGAGGAAATACTATGTGAAATATGCCAGAAAACATTTAAACGCAAAGATTACCTTAAGCAACACATGAAAACTCATGCCCCAGAAAGGGATGTGTGTCGCTGTCCAAGAGAAGGCTGTGGAAGAACCTACACAACTGTGTTTAACCTCCAAAGCCATATCCTCTCCTTTCATGAGGAAAGGCGCCCTTTTGTGTGTGAACGTGCTGGCTGTGGCAGAACATTTGCAATGAAAGTAAGCACTCACCCTCTCACTCGCGGTTCTACGTGCTTTCACAACACAGTTCCTGGGAGCCTCACGTTCCAGCATGGGCTCTCTCTGGACACCTGCCACTCTTGCTTCCTCCGGGGTGGTTCTTAGGTCTGCAGAACAGCCAGGTTTGCCGAGGCCAGTGGCTCATACAGCGTGGCCCTGGACCAGGAGTGTCAGCTGGGCACTTGCTATAAGTGCATGCTCACAGGGCCCTCTCGAGACCTGCTGAATCAGATTCTCCGGGGGCGGGGCCCTGGACTCTGTTTTTAACAAACCCTCTGGAGGATTCTTATACATTCTAAATGAGAACCAGTGGCCTTAGTATCGTATGTTTATTATTAAGAGTGTGCTGATGTTTCGAGTGTCCTTTTGGACCACCATCACCTAGGGACTGAGAAGGGAAATGGGCTGCAGGGAGATGAGGGACCACAATGTTGGGGATCTAGTCAGGTAAGAACCTGGCACTCAATGGAGGGGGCCCGTGCAGCTTTGCAGACTCTTGCAACTCTAGCTGGTTCTTCAGGTTCTTAGCATGCATTTTCCTAATGACCGCAGAGGGAAATGAGGCTTGCTCAGTACAGGTCTAAACCACTAGAAAACAGCTGGGAGCTGCTGGTGGCTGGCATTACCATCAAAGCCACTTTGGCTGCAGCTCCCATTGGTGTTTATGAACATTATTTAGACAGATTCAGTTAAAAGAACCTCCTTCAGCTTGGAAGAGTTAACAGCTTTTCCCCCACTTATAAAAGAACTAAAAACTACTGGTGATTGGGACTGTGCAAATTCCTAACCTCGGTTCTTGGAAAAGGTAATGATTTAAGTCCAGAATTTGAGGAAGAAGTCTTTCCTTAGCTCTGTTGGGGGGAGTTAGATAGAGGTCAAATGCCTCAACAGCACAGAACAGAAAGGTTGATAGTTCATTTAAATAACTCATGGGGTTTTGATATTAGTATTTCCTGTTTTTAAGACATCAACATTTGATGTTTTAGAACATTGTTTTAAAAATATAACTTTCTCTTTCATTGTAGCAAAGTCTCACTAGGCATGCTGTTGTACATGATCCTGACAAGAAGAAAATGAACCTCAAAGTAAGTTGAAATTATAGGCAAGCTTCGTTTTCAAATGGAAATTGTTTAAAGCCAGATGCAGTCTGTCCGGACCTCTTTTCAGCTGCTTTACACTGTGTGAGTCTGCACTACTGCTGAAGACTTTACTTCCTCATAAAGGAATGTGGTATACTATATCTGCTGGTGCATATAACTGTTGTAAAATTAGATAACTTTGATTTTCAATTCTAATTGTCTGTCTTCCTTACTCCCAAAGGTAAAGAAATCTCGTGAAAAACGGAGTTTGGCCTCTCGTCTCAGTGGATATATCCCTCCCAAAAGGAAACAAGAGCAAGGCTTATCATCTTTGTGTCAAAACGGAGAGTCACCCAACCGTGTGGAAGAAAAGGTGCTCTCGACAGTTGCAGTACTTAGCCTCGGTTAAGAAGCGCACTGCTTTGTTTAAAGGACTGTAGAGCAGTGAGCTTAGTTACTTTCTCTCAGAAGCATATTTTTCTTTATTAAAACTGCTGATGCGGAATATTTGATTCCTTATCATTTCCGTGGTCTTTGTTCAAAGTGTCTCTTTCCTGGATCTCTCGAGTTTCTTTATGTGCCTTCTCTTCCTTTTTGCTCAAAGGACGAAGAACACACATTAAGGCTTTTCCTCCTTGAACAGCTTGTGGCCTAGATGAGAATGTAGCTATTCCAGGCACAGTCTGGAGGATTTGACGAAAAATCTCCTCCTAAAAAGGAAAACAGCCAAAGATCATTTAAAATCAGAGGCTTTAGTGCGTTCTAGTGTTAACTGCTTGAACATTTACAAAAACCAGCACCCTTGAATTGCTGCTGTCAGTTAAGTGATTAGCTCATCAGTTGACTGAAATCTGTACAATAACACCATGTAACTAATGTGACATGCTGAATGATTCCTAATTTTAAATCTCTACTTTGTCATGGCACTAAGAGGCTACGTTTGGCCCAGACTACCCTCTCCCCCAAATAGGCAGAAAGCACTGGATTTGGGCATTGGCAAAATACCTCCTCATGCCCAAGGTGTCAGCCAAGCAGTTCCCAGCACTCTACTGACCCTAACAGAGTCGCTCTCAGTGACTGAAACAAGTGGATACCTGGACTCCGCAAATTCTGAATCAGTTGGGCTGGGCACGACGCTTAAGTGACTCTACTGTGGTGCTGGATTACTAAGGATATCCTTAGTTGGGTGATAAAGTTATCTAACTTAAAAAAAAAAAAAAGAGCAAAATAGGTATTCCATAAACTTCTGGGATTAGAAACTACACACTTTCTACAAGAACAGTCTACGTAATTAATGCCCCTCATAAGTATAAGAGGAAACAAAAGATCAATCTATGAAGTTTTTTGTTTTTTTTTTTGAGACAGTCTGGCTCTGTCACCCAGGCTGGAGTGCAGTGGCATGATCTTGGCTCACTGCAGCCTCTGCCTCCTGCATTCAAGCAATTCTCCTGCCTCAGTCTCCCGAGTAGCTGGGATTACAGGCACGCACCACCATGCCCAGCTATTTTTTATATTTTTAGGAGAAACGGGGTTTCACCATGTTGGCCAGACTGGTCTCCATCTCCTGACCTCATGATCCACCTGCCTTGGCCTCCCAAAGTGCTGGGATTACAGGTGTGTGGCACCGCGCCCAGCATATCAAATTTCTAATTTTCCTATTTAAGGGTTAGATATTCTACAATTTATAAAACAATAGTATATTGCTTTTAAAGTAAAAAATAGAATGTTTGCATATGGCAAAATATGCTGTGATGGAAAATGTTACCTACACTATGCTTAATTTTGAGAAGCAAACTAGAAAGCTGTTAACATCACTGGGTGGAAGAATTACCAGTCACTTTGTCTTTAAATTTTCCACATTTTCTACAATTATATTTTTAGATCAGAAGAACAGAAGTGCAAGCAGTGGCTTGTACCTTCTTTACTTACCTCTTTATTTTCTGACTCGTCTACATTTTTCCCTTTTTTTATGGTAATCCGAACTTGGTGTTGCTTCTTAATCCACTGCTGAATGTGTTTAGTCTTTGTGTCCAAATCATTTTGTCCAATATTTGAAGAAAAAGTCAGTTCCTTTGTCAGGGTTGGTCCTGGTTTGAAACAGATAGGTGCAAGGACTACTGACTAGTCCACTGTGACCCCTGAACTTCCCAGCATGCCCTTCAAAAAATCCTGGGCTGCTACCTGACAGACTTCTCATCTGGCTTTCAGTTTCACAGACCAGTAAATGCCTTTTCAAATCGGGGAGAGAAACATAAAGGTACCAATTTTTACCTGCCATGGAAGGGTGTTTAAAATCTGAAATGCTTCCATTTATTGTTAACCATCATTTGTTGAAAGAACACCAAAAGATGGTTTGGCTTTATGGTACACTTAATATCCTTACCTTTCAGCTGTGGGTTGGCATCTGGGAGTACTCTCCCCACTCCTTGCTACTAAGGGGTCAGCCAGGCTGTTGGACACAGAAGGGTCCCTACATCCTGTGTTCATGCCCTCTGTCTCCAGAAATCCTGCCTACCGGGAAATTAGAAGGAACGGGCTACTCAGTAAAGGTGTTGGGACAATTGAGAAGTTTATAGATGACAAAAAAGTTAGATCTCCCCAGATGTACTAATGGTCTACATTAGTAGGTGAAAAACACAACTTAAATAGAAGAATAGGCAGTATGGTTTGTGATCTCAGGATAGGGGAAGGAATTAACAAAAAAAAAAAGGCAAAAAAGTTCAAATCCAACAGGTAAGGTTTTTTGCATCATATACAACAGAAAACCCTATAAATCAGGAACAAAAATAAACCATCTAAGTAGAAAAAGTATAAGTAGGCAATTCACAGAAGAAAAAAAGATAGTGAAATACACGTTAATTTCTCAAAATGACAAAAAGTAGAGTCTGACAGTATGAGGTGAGGAGGTAGAAAAATTGCATACACTGCTGCTAGAGCAGTTTGATCCATTTAGGTTCACAGACCCTAAAGTAAGCACCAGTGTTCATCATAAAGACTGGGGGCCAGGCACTTTGGGAGGCTGAGGCAGGCAGATTGTCTTGAGCAAGATAGCAAGGCCTGTCTCTACAAAACATAAAAATCAGGCATGGTGGTGTGTGCCTGTGGTCCCAGCTGCATGGGAGGCTTACTGGATCCCAGGAGATGAAGGCTGCAGTGAGCCAAGATCACACCACTGCACTCCAGCCTGGGCAACAAAACGAGACCCTTTATTTATTTATTTTTTTGAGACAGGGTCTCGCTCAGTCACCCAGGTTTAAGTGCAGTGGCATCATCATAGTTCCTCACTGCAGCCTGGCCTACCAGGCTCAAGTGATCCTCCCACCTCTGCCTCCCGAGTAGCTGGGACCACAGGTTTACACCACCACACCTGGCTAATTTTTAAATTTTTTTGTAGAGATGGGGATGGGGTTTTGCTATATTGCCCAGGCTGGTATTGAACTCCTGAGCTCAAGACATCCACCTGCCTTGGCCTCCCAAAGTGCTGGGATTATAGGCGTGAGCCACCATGCCTTAGTGACTTTTTTTTTTTAAGTGACATAGTTTGATGTCGTTATCCTCCCTGGTCTCTTCTGAATATATATATATTTTTTGTTTTCCAGTCAACATCCTTGTTAAATGTGGTGTTACAAAACTGAGCCATGGATAATGCACATAATGTGATTTTCTGAAGGCACACAACCTCATGCAGTGCTAGGAGCAGTCATCTGATGCCTGTCCCCGTGCGCCATCCACTGAACTTTCATAATGATCAGCACTATTTAGGACTATGAAAAACATCTTTGCTTAATATCCAATTCATGTCTTCTGTGAGGCTTAAATGACAAGTGCCTTGTGAAGTGACTGGTCAAATATATAAATGAGTGTTGCTACTGATATTGTAACAAAACACTTTGGGATGGGAGATGCTCTGTGAATCACTTTAGAGTTTAAAAGGCACTTCCAGGCTGGGCACAGTGGCTCATGCCTGTAATGCCAGCACTTTGGGAGGCCGAGGCAGTCAGATCACTTGAGGCCAGGAGTTCGAGACCAGCCTGGCCAACATGGTGAAACCCTGTCTCTATTAAAAATACAAAAATTAGCTGGGCGTGGTGGCGAGCACCTATAATCCCAGCCACTGGGGAGGCTGAGGCAGGAGAATCACTTGAGCCTGAGAAGAGGAGGTTACAGTGAGCTGACCTCACACCACTGCACTCCAGCCTGGGTGACAGGCAGAGACTCCATCTCAAAAAAATAAAAAGATTCTTCCAGATAATTCACCAAACACCTCCCCTTAAGAGCTGAAGAAGGGGAAGAAAAACCAAAGGAGAAAGGTTAAATGAGTGGCCCAGCAGAAGGCAGAGGGCAGAGAACTTAAACGCTCCCCTCCTACTCTCATTCCATTTCACCCATTAGCTACTCTGCTTGCTGCGGCACTGGGAGAAGGCCACAGGACAGGGGAAAGAGTTCTCTTCATGTTGGTGTGTTCTCCTGGTATCGCCCTCATTTTACATAGGTTTAAAGGGAAGAGACAATGGGGAGGGTATTATGGAAAAACGGCAAAAAGGGAACAGATGTAAGTGAAGAATGAAGGAGCAAAGACAGACAGTGGGAACGGTGGTAGAATCGTGAATTTTCCAGTTTCTCATTTCCCTATTGTCACAGGCACCTCGACAAATGCTATGATTTAAACTGCTAATTTGTAGCTCTTAAAGGATTCAGGGAGCCAACAGCAAAATACCTACCAGTTTTGGGGTTAGCCTTCTCCATCTCCCTCAGCCTCAGCCGTTCCTGGTGGATCTGCACGCCTGTCATGAGCTGGTACTCTGCAGGCTCTGTGCTGGCGTTCCTTTGAACCAGCCGCAGCCCTTGCTTCTCCATGAGTTTAATCACATCTGCTCGGTGCATGTTTCCCAAATCATTGCCCTTCTCGTCAAATACGTGAATAATTCGCTGACTGATTTTTCTTCCAGTGTTACTAAAAGCTGTGCCATTCTTTTTTTTACTTTTTCCTTCATTCTGGGTGTCTTTAGCGGTACTAAAGGCTTTTGCATGAACTAGGAAAGAGAATCTTGGGGCAGAAGCAATAGGGGTCGACTGTGCTGGTGCTGTCGACTGTGCTGGTGCTGTCTTCTGCACAATGTGTTTATCAAAACATCTAATGCAACTCTTTTCAGACTTTACGGCTTGCAGTGTTAACCTCTTTAGAGAAAGAGCAGCCATCCTAAGAAAGTAGAAGAAGAGTTCATTAAAATTCAATCAACTAATTCTGTGGTCTGACACTGTGGTACATGGCAGGGCGTGTGTAAGGCTGTGGAGACTGCAATTGCAAGTGTGAGGGAAATGCTGTTCCCTGAACTTTCGATCCACACACAAAAGTCTACACTGATAAAGTGGACTAGCAGGTGACTCTGGCCAGACTAACTCATGGTGGAACTGTCCCCGAGACAAGTGGCTATTAGAGTAAAGTAAACCGGATTTACACAGCATTTTGGTTTCACTTTTTTTTTTTCTGTACACATCATCTCGTTTGACTATTTAGTTGACCCCTGAACAACTTGGGGCTTAGGGAAACACACCCCCTGTGCAGTTGAAAATCTGTGTATAACTTCTGACTCCTCAAAAACTTACTGACAGCCTACTGTTGACTGAAAGCCTTACAAATAACATAAACAGTTGATTGACACATATTTTGTATGTATTATATACTGTATTCTTATAATAGAAGAAGTTAGAGAAAAGAAAATGTCATTAAGAAAATCATAAAGAAGAGAAAATATATTTACTATTAAGTGAAAGAGGATCACCATAAAGGTCTTCATCCTTACTGTCTTCACATCAAATAGGCTGAGGAAGAGGAGCAGGAGGAGGGGTTGGTCTTGTGCTCTCAGGGGTGGCACAGGTGGAAGAAAATTCACATATACGTGGACCCCATGCAGTTCAAACCGGTGTTGTTCTAAGGCCAACTGTAATTTCTCATGCATCTTGTCGTACCAACTCCAAAAGTGAATATCATCTTAGGGGTTTATTTATGAGGATGCAGTAGGTATAATGCTTGGTGATTCATAAACACCAATTGATAAACTTTTAATATAATTAATGTTAACAATTTTTCAACACATCTGATGGTATACAGCAGATAGGAACATATTATGGGAAAGGGACCTCTCCAGGAAGGAAGCCAGCCGACTGGAAGAATAACTGGGACTGTCAGAAAACGCTGACATAAATCAAAATGCTGACCTCATAAACTACAAAGATCATTCGCAAGGTAAGGCAGGTATTACTACCAAACGTTAACAGAGGCATGTATGGTAGCTGTGGTTTTACTCCATGGTTCTAAGATTGAATGTGAAGCACTTACAAATGGCACACTGAGGTTTGAACTGCATCTCTGTCCTTTCATTCATGCATTTGGTAAATCTTAGAAGTACAGGCTTAGAGAGCGCTGAGAGGACCCATTCATCTCATCTAGGGCATGCTAGGAATCATTAGAGAATCACCAACTCCGAGAGGTATGACTTGTCAAAGATGAAATAGGAAAACAGAAGGTGTCTTCAGGGTGCTTCTCAAAGAATGGTCCCAGAACCTCCTGCGGTGTTTAAAACTGGAAATTCTCTCTGGTCCCTGGCTTTGATCCCACCGGGCTGTACAACCCGCTGATCTCTTACCCCTCATGTTCAAGAGTGATATAAAAAAATATGGTAAATTAAATAGAAAGTGATGGACGTGCATATTCTCAACACCCTCCTTACCTAGCTTGGTAATACCTAGCACTCTTAATTTATAGCTCTAGTGCCAGTCTCTTCTGAGTTCCACACCTGTAGGGTAAACTGCCTACCCAACATCTCCACCTAGATATGTAATAGTCATTGAGAGTTAACATGTCCAAAGTTCAATGCTTCATTTTCCATGTGAAACTTGCTCCTCCCTCAGTCTTCCTGGTCTCATATAACGGCAATACATTCTTCTGGTTGTTCAGGCCAAAAATACCAAAGTTATCCTTGACTCTTCATTTTCTCTCAGCAATCCATCTGCGAAACCTGCCGTTCAACCAGTATAACCACTTCTCACCTTCTCCACTGCTATCATCCCACTTCCAAACCACCGTGCATGTCACTCAACTGCATCACAGTAGACAGCTTCCTGACTGGTCTTCCTGCCTCTGCCCTCACGCCCTAGGGTTTATTACTGCCAGGGCACACAGAGAAATCCTTAAAAATGCATAAGTCGGATCACGTTCCTCCTCTGTCCACAACCCCACAACCCTACAACCCTCCCCTGGGTCCTGTCTCACTCCAAGTAAAAGCCAACCCCTCGTAATGACCTACCATGGCCTCTGTGACCTGGCCTGTGCCAACTGTGCTTCCTCTGGCTCACTCTGTTCTGGCTTCCTTGCTGTTCCTTGTAAACACTGAACACACCCCTCCTCTGAGTCCCTGCACCCAGAAGTTCTCTCTCCCTGCAACACTCTTCCCTCAGACAGCCTTTGGTTCACTTACCTCTTCTCTGCTCAAATGCTACCTACTCAGCAAGCCCTTGCCTGACCCCTCTACAAAACAGCACACCCTAGGCTCAAACCCATTACCTTGCCTGGCTCAGCATGTATTTGTTGAATGAATCCACAGGCCGACGGAAACAGCCAAGGAGCTATGGCGGGGCTGCTGGCACTGAACCTCTATGCCTTCAGATGTGTCACACCCCACCAATGCACACAAATGCCTACAAGCCACACCCCTCATATTTCCAGCTGGCATTTCAGATGCCAGTCTTTGTGAGGATCTGTGGCCAGATGCTCCATCCACAGTGTATGACATGCACTGATTTATGGTTGTTACCCAGCTGGTAGCTCCAAATGTAGATGCTGTAAAGGCTCTAAGGTGGGAACAAACTGCTTTTAAGTCACTGAGACACTGTTTAATAAAACGTCAGATCCTTTGTGAATGGTGGAAGCCTCCAAACCAAAAAAGAAGCAAAATCTGAAGAGATCAGAGAAGATTTTTTTTTTCACTTATCATCAGAAAACTAGCCGCAGCATCCCATCCCAAACTTCATTAGGTATTCTGCTAGTGGACTGTAAGTTCCTGCTTACAAGCCTGCTCTGTAAACTTTACGTCTAGAATCAGTGTCGCTTCTTTCCAAAATCTGTATTAGCAACAAGGATATAGAAGTTACCACATGTAAAATCATGTTACTCAATAGATATATATAAATTATTTAAATTTTCTTTATGTATACAGTAGACAAAACAGTTCACTGCAATTAAGCTTTAATACTAACTCAGTATTGGCTACCTTTTTCCCTTAGTAGTTATGAATAAAAGCTAAAGTGCCTTGTTTAATAAATTATCAACATATTAAAAATATTTCAAAATGTAGGATTTTTTCAAACAAGCAAACAAAATAACTAGATATAGGAAAAGATGGGAAAAAATTATAAAAATGCTGAGGTTGAAGGCAAAAGCAATTCTTTCCCCTATTTTTTCTAATTGCCAGTATTTCTCAATTTTTTTTATAATGAGGAAGTATTATTTTTATACTTGAAAATACATTTTATTTATTTACAAAATAAAGACTGTTTCAGAAAAATGATGTAGGTTTTTAAAACAGCTTTAAAAATACTTCCCAAGAAGGAAACGAAGGAAAAGGAGAGTAGAAAAACACTGGAACTATATAATTTTAAAAGTCTTTGGCCATTATTCAAATTTAAGCTTACATTTTTTAAAAGCTTCAAATTTTTTTGATATATATAGCAGACAATGCAATTCATTGCAATTAAGCTTTAATAATAATTCAATACTGGCTTTAAATCAGCAAAACTGAAAATATACATTTCTTCAAAATAGGCCCCTTATAGATAAAAATATAAATACAAAATTAAAACAACCTGTAATATTAAATTGCAGCTATCAACATGAATTCATAATTTTAAAACTTTTTATTAGGAAACTTTTCAACCTTGTACAGAAAGCATTGGATAACGAACAGCACATGGTTTCACCTTTACCCCCTCAACTATCTCCCTCCCCAACATCCAGGAACTATTTCAAAGTCAATCCTACTTTTTCAGTAAATAGTATGTATCTGTAAGAGGTACTCTTTAATATTTTTGATACTCACAATAACATTATACCAATTTAAAACAATTCCTTTATTTCATCAACTATTTAGCTTTCAGATTTTCATGATGGTATTACGATTTTGTTTGTTTACATGTCATTTACAGTTTGGCAGCATGAAGAGACTCCCACTGGTCAGTTCTGGTGTAATTTAAACATTAAGGCATAATTACTGTCATTCATTGCAACACACTGAATATGCAAAAATCTATGAAAATGATAATTTGCCACAACTGCATGGGACTATTATCTTGATTCTTTACTTTGAAAATTGGTAATTAAATTTTAAAAACTGAGCATTTATCCTACCTTTTTAGGAAGAACTGTAATCATCCCTTGTTGATGAGGAAAAGGTCTTCTTTAGAGGAGAATGACAGCTAATAAACACAAAAGAAAAGTAAAATTAATTAGAAAATCACATCACACACTATGTGTCACACCTGTAATCCCAGCACTTTGGGAAGCCAAGGTGAGAGGATCACTTACGGCCAGGAGTTTGAGACCAGTGTGGGCCACACAGCAAGACCCAGTCTCTACAAAAAATAAATTAGCTGGGCATGTTGACACGCAGCTGTTCTCTCAGCTACTTGGGAGGCTGAGGAAAGAGGTTCACTTGAGCCCAGGAGGTTGAGGCTGCAGTGAGCTGTGATCGCACCACTGCACTCCAGTCTGGACAACAGAACAAGACCCTGTTTTGTTTTGTATTTTTAAAGAAAGAAAATCACCAGTTTTCCAACCTCAATGAAACCACTGATTCAGGCAGGGACGGATGCAAGAAAGCTGATGCCAAAGGGTCACCCACAGATTACTTTCAGACTGAAATGGAAAAGCACATATGCCGAGGAGACAGCTGTCTGTCATCCTAACCAAACATCAGATTCAGCATCTCCAATGGTGGGACAACCTGCCATCCTTGCCACATCTCTGGATGGGAAGCCACCCAAAGTGCACAGCACCTCCTATGAAGCAGCCTTGTCAAAAAGATATGACCTGAACCTGATGCAGGGTCAGGACCTGGCTTACAGTTTCCAGGGGATACAAGGGCCAGACTCAGAGGAACAAAGTAGAAGATGGCACAAGGAAACGATCTTGTCAAATCCAGATGGGACAAGTAAACTGGTTAGTATCTAAAAAAGCCAAAGCTATTGGGAATGAAAAGGGAAGGGGAAAGCTATTCTTGAGTAAAAAAATCAATGAGACATAATTATGCTGAAAAGACATGTTGGGAATGAGGGGAAAATCTGAATAGGGAAGAGGTATTAGCCACTATCAGGGAAGTATTGTTAATTTTCCTTTTTTTTTTTTTTTTTTTTGAGACAGGGTCTCATTCTGTCACCCAGACTGCAGTGAGGTGATCTCGGTTCACCGCAACCTCCGCCTCCCAGGCTCAAGCGATTCTCCTGCCTCAACCCCCCAAGCAGCCAGGATTACAGGTATGCATCACTACTGCCTGGCTAATTTTTGTATTTTTAGTAGAGATGGGGTTTCACCATGTTAGCCAGGCTGGTCTTGAACTCCTGACCTCAAATGATCCACCCTCCTCGGCCTCCCAAAGTGTTGTGGTTACAGGCATGAGCCACCATACCCGGCTTATTAATTTCCTGAGGTGTGAAAATGAAATTCTTAAGAAACAAACGCTGAAGTATTTAGGATAGTGTCATGACATCTGTCACTTACTTTGAAATCATTTAGCAGGAAATATAAACAATGCACTTATGGCAGCATTTGCTGAATCTAGGTTAGAGTTATATGGGTGTTCAACACATTGTTAAAGAACAAATTAATAGCCTAGAGGGAGGAAGCGTTCACTAGTAATGCCAATGTAACTATTCTAGTCTGTGTAAGTTTTAAATTTCACTGTAATTTAATACATTGGCATTCTGGCTTTGTACATAATTTTTAAGAAATTCCCTTTATCAGTTTCAAGCCTATATCTAAGTGACCCATAAATAAGGAACTTTACAAACTTCAAATTCTGATTTTTTTGGGAATACATATTGCCTTTATTTCTTCATTTAGTTTTCCTCAAACTCGTCTAAAAGTCTCATCATAAACGGTGATGGGGAGGATTGGGGGGGGCTGGCATAAAAAAGTATACATTAGGTACAATGTACACGATTTGGGTGATGGCACACTGAAATCTCAGAATTCACCACTACAGAATTTGTCCATGTAATGAAAAACCACTTGTACCCCAAAAGCTACTGAAATAAAAAATTTTGAAAAATACAATGGTGATGGTTTCAGTTTAAGGCAGAACTTGTACAATTTTTTGCTAGTGAACGGTTGAAAGTTAACCTGTGTATGCTGCGGCAGTGTTTCTCAGAAACCAGGGCCTATTGGCATCACCTGGAGATGCTTTTCAAAACACAGATGTTTCCTCTTCCTTATCCTGTTCAGAACCACTGGATTAGGACAAAAAAAAAAAAAAGATGAACTTTAAGAAAACGAGTAAGAGCCGGGCACAGTGGCTCACGCCTGTAATCCCAGCACTTGGGGAGGCTGAGATGGGCAGATCACCTGAGGTTGGGAGTTTGAGACTAGCCTGACCAACATGGAGAAACCCCATCTCTCCTAAAAATACAAAATTAGCTGGGCATGCTGGTACACACCTGTAATCCCAGCCACTTGGGAGGCTGAAACAGGAGAATCACTTGAACCCAGGAGGTGGAGGTTGCAATAAGCCGAGATCATGCCATTGTACTCCAGCCTGGGCCATAAGAGCAAAACTCCATCTCAAAAAAAAAAAAAGAAGGAAAGAAAAAGAGTAAGAAAACATTATAATGTAAGTGGGGTCAAGGGTAGTCTGAGCCAGGATGCCTAAGACTGCTCTTAACCTTTCAAGGCTGAAGAAAAATAGAAAGTCATGTTCTCTAATAAAAGTCTTTGATGCCTGTGAGGTAAACAACACGAGGCTGAACAGGCCAGGAGACTAACTCAAAATAGAAACGCTTAGGTTCTTATGACAATCCTGGTGCATTTGCTGCACTCTCACTCCCACGACTCTACTCTCCGAGACATCCACGTTATTCTAAAAGCCAATTATCTTAACACCAATTACTTAAAATACATAACTTTATAGTATGAGATATCCATTTTTAATTCAGTGATTACTCAGACTTTATCTGAGTTTTGACAAGTGCATATACCTTTGTAACCAAAACTCTTATTGACACGTAAAATATCACCATCATCCCATAAAGTCCCCTCTTGCCACTTCCAACTTGATCTCCATCCCCAGGAGGCAACTATTTTTCTGATTTTTTTCCCCATCATAGCCTGTCCTAAGACTTCATACAAATGGAATCAAACACCAGCTACTCTTTGTTGTAAGGCATCTCAGCATGATGTTCCAAGATTCATCCATGTACATATCATTACTTTGTTCCTTTTTGTTTCTAAGAAATGTCCTCCAAGTATATGAATATACTGCAGTTTTTAAATCTAGTTTTCCGTTAATGAACACCTAGGCTGTTCCCATTTTTTTGGCTCTTATGAATAGCTGCTGTGAACATTCTTGTATTAAAAAAAAAAAAAGACAATGATTACTGCTCCAAAGGACAGCTGTAGTCCCTGTATGATTCATTATTTTGCATTCTACCGGAAGTACTGACAAAGTATTTGCAAGGAAACTTCCTGGAACATGATTTAAATATGTGGTTTAGCAGATATACTCATTAGGGGTGGGTGGGTCGGCAGTCTTGTCCTATAAGAAATTAAACTGCTTGCATGCATTTGAAATCATGTGGACTGAAGAGACAAAAACAACTTCTATCATTTGTTCACTCACTGCTTTTCTCATACAGCTGATATTCACAGCTCATAACTGTTACCTGTTCTTTCCTGGGAGGTTGGATCAAAGTTGTATAGGTTCTAGTGGATTAAATATTTGTGAAATTAATTTTGCCAATTCCTATGACCCTAAGAACTCTTTTACACATCCCAAAGGAGTTTCATAAAGTCCTTGCTTCTGCCTGCAAACTGTCCTGCTTGCCCCATTCTAGCCTGATCAGCACAGTCTTAATTCCAGAGGACCTGCACTATCATTATTAGGCCTTCATGCTGCCCTCCCTTGGCTCTGATTTTGCTCTTCCATAGGGAGCACAAAGTACTCTCCATAATGAGGCTGAGCTGTTTTAAGTGTTAGAACTCCCATTTAGAACACTGGAAAAAGCCAACATATATCTTTGGCCAACTATTTAACCATGTTTCTTTAGCTATTAAATTGAAATAATAACCATCTTGAATACGTTTTTAAAAAGCTTTTAAAACCAGAGCTAAAGACTCAGTATTAAAAGTTGGACTTATGGCCAGGGGCGGTGGCTCACGCCTGTAATCCCAGCACTCTGGGGGGTGCTGAGGAGGGCAGACCACTTGAGGTCAAGAGTTCAAGACCAGCCTGGCCAACATGGTGAAATCCCGTCTGTACTAAAAATACAAAAAAAATTAGCCAGGTATGGTGGAGCGAGCCTGTAATCCCAGTTACTTAGGAGACGGAGGAAGGAGAATCACCTGAAGCCGGGAGACAGAGGTTGCAGTGAGCTGAGATCATGTCACTGCACTCCAGCCTAGGCAACAGGGTGAGACTCTCAAAAAAATTAAACAAATAAATAGACTTATTCTCCTATGTTAATCCCATGTTAGTCCTCTTCCAGAACTCCCTATCTTAGTGATGGGATCACTACCCACCCAGAACCTCCAGTCACCTCCAAGAAGACGCCTTTGATGCCTCCACTCTCCTTCACTTTCATAGTCAACCCAACACCAAGTCTCATCGACTTCGCTTCCTAAACCCCATTCAAATCCATCCAGTTCTCTCCACATGCACCGTCACCACCCTCAGTTTAAAACATCCACCACCTTGTTTGGATTCATGCCAGTCTCCTAACTCGGCTTAAGCCCTGGCAACCAGTTCCCACTGCACTGCGGTCACTACACCCAGGACCCTCCTCACCTTAAATAAAACTGCCCTCAAGATTAAAGATCTACACCTTCACCAGGCCAAAAGGCCCTTGCCACCTCTCCAGCTTCTCCTTTATGCCTAGGTCACACTGGCCACTGGGTTCTAGAAACACAGTACTCTTGTCCTTGGTTTCGGAAACACCAGATGAATGCCTAGTGCATTCTTCTGATTACCTCCCAAATTAAGCCAAGTCTCCCATCCCTCACCCAGTTTACTGAGCTTAACATTGAATGCTTCTATAGTCCAGTTTATCTTTCCTTTAAAACATTCATTACAATTATAGTTTTGTGATGATCTTAGTACTACTGCTCTCCATCACTAGACGGTAAACTCTACGAAGCAAGGAAGAAAAAGGACTTATTCATTACTGTCTTGTACCTGGCACAATAACTAGTAGTCGATTTTCCAGATTCTTCCCTTCACCTTCCACTTTTCTTTGACTTAGGTCTTTCATAACATACTTGGAGCCGAGACTTCTCAGTAAGAGAACTTAGTTTACTCCGTTCAGAGTCTTAAGCCACAAAGCCTACTAAATGATAAATGAGAAAAAAAAAATCTGTCACTTCGCGACCTTCCCCACTAAGGTCTCCTCCCGCAGCAGCAGGCAGAAAGAATAAAGCGTTTGTCCAGCCTTTCCTGCGCAGGCGCCTTTCTCCCGGCTCGCTCTGCCCTAGCGATGCCAGGCAGTAAAGGGCAGGAGTGCTTCCGGGAGCAGCTGATCGGGTCGTGGGTAACAGCGGCAGTCACGCCCACAAGAAGGCGACCAGCGGCGCGTCCGGGCCTGAGGCGGGACGTGGGGACGTACTGCGTGCCTGCGTGCGCGCGCGCGCGTGCACGAAAATGGGCCGCAAGGTGGGATGGAAAGAGTAGAGTTTAGTAGGGCCGGCGCCGACTCTGGCCCCAGCAACTTGGGCAGTTTGTGCAGCGGCTTCGCTGAAAATGGCTTTCTAACCTGGCAGAACCCTTCTACTCCGCAACAGGACCTGCGGGGCCTCTCCGCCATTGGTGGCGGCGGGACGGGGTGGCCCTGACCTTCCGGATGTCTTTACAGGCGCGCCCTCCAACACCACGTCCTCCCAGTGCCGGTCTGCACGCCGCACATTGAGCATTACCTGTGCCGGGGCAAGTGATTGGTACACTCTGGCGGGAGCAAGTAAAGCGGCTTCTCCGCGATACCCCGTCGCTCTCCGTAGTGGGCGGGGCTTCTTACCTCGTCCTTTAAAGGAGAGGTGACGTGCGGAGTTTTTCCGCTGTTGGGATTCAATTCCGCCGACCGAAAATGCGAAGGGCGCGGGGAAGGTCCCTGATGGGAAATTGCTGCTCACCTGGCTCCCGCCGCTCTGCAGGTGCGGTGAAGGCCAATATCCAGTTTCTGCAGCAATCGGAGCAGCAGTCCTCCAGTTACATTAACACCAATCTCGGTCTCCCACTGGGCTTTATAAAGAGCTTTCACAAACGACTTTTTAATGTAACACTGAATAAAATGTTTTATAAGCGTTTTTTTATAAGGATCGTGAGTGAAAGGGCGCTGTCCCCGATTTGCAGGTGAGCTTCGGAGTGCGAACAGCTCCCAAAGGCAAAACGAAGCGGGGGCCGGGGCGTTGGAGCCTCAGCGTTGGAGCTGGGAGAGGTTCGAGCGGGGCCCCAGCTGGCGAAGGGAAAAAGGGACCCAGACCCGTGGAGCCCGCTCGAAAGCCGAGTGCTGGGGGTATGGGCCGTCTGTCCCCCTTCCTTTTCTGCTTCAATAAGAAATTCCTCAAGGGCAGACTGCGAGTCCACAGTCGTGGCTTAGTGAAGCCACCTAATCTGGCTTCATACCAGGAATGTTTGGATTCCCGGTACGAAGAGAAACTAACATTGCCCACATTTATTATTGCTTTTACCTATGTGCCAAACCTGTTCTAAGCACTGAACATATCTCAAGTTGTTTAATCTTCAGGACAACTTTATGAGCCAATTACTATTATTACCCATTTTACAGATGAGGGAACTGAAAGAAATTTGCCCAAGATCACACAACTAGTAGCAGAATCAAAATAAAGACAACCCTAAACTCAGTAAAACCTTAAATGTTCCTTGCATTGCTAGACTGAAGTAGTGAGAGAAGCAGTAAAGTTACAAGTACATGAAAACATTAAAGAGTGTGAAATATGTACAAGTAACTGAAACATTTAATGCCTAAACTAAATACTTCAAGTTTGGTAAGGTAATCGCACAAATAATTCACACCAAGTAATCGCTGGTAACAAGCTACAGGCCAGCCTCCATTTGCAGTCCCTCTTTGAAGGCAGCTGTGTCCAGAGCAGGAGGTTTAGGAAGCTTTTTAGACTTCCATTGTCAGGTGTCTCCACACCTAGAAGATGGTGCTTTAGTCTGGGAGATGAGAGGAGACATGCAGAGATGGTTATGGCTATTGCAGACATGCCCGCAGATGGAGAGAAGCCATTTTTTTAAAAAAATCTTTTTCCTTGAACTATACTTTGACCTCCAGCCGAAATGAAGCTTGGCAGCCTTTTTTTTTTTTTGACAAGAGTTTTACTCTGTTTTGTCGTCCCTGCTGGAGTGCAATGGCGCGATCCCGGCTCACTGCAACCTCTGCCTCCAGGGTTTAAGCGATTCTCATGCCTCAGCCTCCTGAGTAGCTGGGATTACGGGTGCATGCATGTGGGTCCAGCTAATTTTTGTATTTTTAGTAGAGACGGGGTTTAACCATGTTGGCCAGACTGATCTCAAAACTCCCGACCTCAGGTGATCTACCCCACTTGGCCTCCCAAAGTGTTCGGACTACAGGTGTCAGCCACCACCTCCAGCCACTTGGCAGCTTTTAAAGAGTAATTGAAAGCCTTGAGCTCCACTTGGTGGGGGCAGACTTGGAAGACCCTTGAATAAAGATGAAGACTTTGGTTTGGGGAAGTGATACTACTATACCAAAGATCTTTTATAAACTGATCCATTATGTACAGAGAAGAGGACTCTGAGACGTGTATAGAGCTTTCCTAATTGTTATTGTTTCTACACATAATTTACCCCCTCAAAAATGTAACTCAATAAGACTCAAATCATGGTGACTCTAAAAATGCCTATGTTTTCTACCGCATAGTAATTTCTACGTTAATTTCCATAGGATGCCCATGAACTTTCTCTTTCAAGGAATATATTGGTGATTTGCTCTGGTGAAGGGAGAATGGAAATATCCTGTCCCTCTCCTTGCCTGTTAGCTTTTCAAGTCCCCCTACTTTTTTCCAATGCTGAGGGGACCTTCCAAAACAAGATTGCACGTGAGGTTTACTTGCTTAGCCCAAGATGGGTACAACATATCTGATCCACAAAAGAATCAGTCTGTGGGTGATTTCTTTAAAAAGTTATGAACATCTTCAAACTTTATTTTTTTTTCTTTTTTTTTTTTTTTTCTGCCAGGTTTTGGTACCAGGATGATGCTGGCCTCATACATCTTCAAACTTTAAAGCCCACGTGGGTTCAGATATTCAGCATATTCTTCAACAAATAATTGTTCATAGATTACATATTCTCCCCTCCCCAGATTATAAACTCTTACCTGAGCAGTTGTGCTAAAATCGGTGGAATTGAAGTCATCTATAACGTGTGAGATCCTATGTAGTACCAACTAAATGTAGCTGAGAGCAGTTATCTTAAACGGCAGCAACTCTGTCATTACAATGTCAGTTTAATAGCCAAGAGGGTCCATGCTCTCCTTAGTCGATGCTTACAGACTTGTTAAAAAAGTTATAGGAACAAGGCATGCAAGAGGCTTTGGCTGAGTGTTAGGTAACTCATTCAAAACTTCCTGAAGATACTCTCAGCCCAGTATCATGTGTCTATTATTGTCTGTAAAAGCTATTAAAGCTGGAAGCCTTCTTATGGAATCTTTACTATTTTCCTCAGGCAGGACTATAATTAATCCATTCCAAACATGTATACATCTCTATATTTAAAACAAGACAAAACAAAACAAACAAACAAAAAACTCGAGGCAAGGAGATTTAGCTTCTCATTTCAATGTTTTATAAGACAGAAGTCTTTTCCTTTCTGTAACCTAAATCCATCATGCTCCTACTTAGTCTGCTTCTGCAGTAGAGCTGGAGAACATCTGGTGACCACAGCTGTGTTATAACCCTTTGTGTGCTCTCACGCTATTTACTAGATTCAGAATGAATTTCCTTACCAGGAGTAAGATTTCCCACAACATTAGACTCCAGATTAATCATTTCTCTTGTCAGAATATGATGGTATCAGTTATTAAAACGTGCTGGTGGTTGTGAATCAGCAAAATAAATTGGTCTAAAATGAATCAATTTTTTAAAGCTTTCGTAACTGCTAAATAAAAATATTTGTATATGGAAGATCCATTTATCTTCTGTGAAAAAGTCTCTTGTGCAACTGCAGAAGCAGAAAATAGGTTCAAAAGTTTCATCTGGAACACAACAGAGACATGTCTTTCCACTTCAGAGGTATTGAGTTTTTAACTTAGATCATTTTGAAACAATGAAAATAATTTCTATTGCCATCATAGGACATCATGCAGAACAACAAAGAACTAGTACAAAATGTGCCATACTGATTACTGTGTAGATAAAGCAAACCAGGACCAAATGATGAGTTAGCATTTGACATTTAGAATGCAACCCAGCCGGGCGCAATGTGTCATGCCGGTAATCCCAGCACTTTGGGAGGCTGGGGCAGGCAGATCATGAGGTCAGGAGTTTGAGACCAGCATGGCCAACATGGTGAAACCCCATCTCTACTAAAAAAAAAAAAAAAAAAAAAAAAAAAAAATTAGCCTGGCTTGGTGGTGCGCACTTGTAGACCCAGCTACTCGGGAGGCTGAGGCAGGAGAATCCCTTGAATCAGGGAGGTGGAGGTGGCAGTGAGCCAAGAATGCACGGTTGCACTCCAGCTTGGATGACAGAGGAATGCTCCATCTCAAAATAAAAAAATTCAATGCAACTCTATACTATTTTTAAACACCTACATGAGACGTTGTAGTTACAAGACTATTTACGGAGGAGAGGACTGACAGCAAATAGAATGTTTGTGATAAAACAAATTTGTGCTCTCACAATTTTCCATCTTTGAGGCAAATGGAATGAAAGGCAAATTATTCCATTTTGGGAAGTTCCTCAAATGTGGAGTTTCAGACGTTTACTGTATAGGGAAGCAGGCTTTCCACTGTACATTGGAGTCATTGTTTTGCTGCTTTTTCGCCTTGCAAGTTGCTAGGTTCCGCTGCGAAGATTTTTAAAGCCTGCTTTGTTGGCAGCCTAGGACACATCCCTGACCTTACCAAAGTGGAAGTGAAAGCTCTTAGTTTTTCTTCTTTTTTTTTTTTTTTGCAACAGTAAATCTACTAATTTTACAGTCAGTTGAACAGCAATAGATTAATTTGTGTAAAGTCTGCATTCACAAAGAAAATCTGAACTTCAGTGGCTTGAATGCCTGAAACTGCAGTGTGATATTTGAAGGATAGACACTCTTACAACTTGCCGTAGAAGGATGCAGGCAGTTCACTGTCACCTGCTTCTCAGCACAGGTGCTGACCCCTTGGTCGACTCGGGGCCTCCTGATGGGGTAGCAGGAAGGCTGGGCCTTTGTGTGCTACAGAGAACGCTTTTCCAATGACTGGGCCAGTTCTCCCCAGCAGCCACAGGAAACAGAAGAAAGAAGAGGTTAAGGGCCGCCACGAGGGTCAGAATGGGTTAAATTTAGTTAACATCAGAGGTTATAGCTTTTAACGAGAGCTTCAAGAAAACTTATTCGAAGATGCAATTTGTTTCTTCTTTGTTCACTGTTATTTTTTTCCCCCTATTGATAGTGACAGCTTAACAAAGTATTTATATGCTAGAGGTTTTCATCCCTTAGAGAATAAAGAACTGTGTTCCTAAAAAGAGATGCAGGTGGAAAACTTTATAAAGCTTCCATGATTTTCAAATTGGGAACTTTGAAATAGGCTCCCTGCCTGGCTAGGTCAAAAATAATCTGTGAAAAAAATCCCTCTTGGAAATGGAGGAACACTCCAGCAGTCAGATGCAGAGCTCCAACTTCTAGAAGATTCTTTGTGTGAATTTTTCTCTCAGCCCTCCCAGTAAAATTTTCCCAGTTATTCAAAATTACCAAAGTGGCCTTCTCCGAAGGTGCATTTCTTTAAATTTAGAGCATAATACTGGGCAGAACTAGTTGTTTATTGCATCTCTATGTAAGCAAAGAAAGATGGCCATAGATTTCTGGGTATGTCCTTTATGCTCGCTCTTATAATGCTGTTACTCTGCGTTTTCTGTTCAAGAACTGAACTGCTTTGGAAATTTCTCTTTCAAAAGAGAGTCATGTAAACTCTAGCTCTTCAACTGGAAACATATGATTACCTAGGACTGATGTTCAGTGTCCCACATCATATTAAGGCCTTATGTGTTTTTCAGCTGCATTTCTCTGATAAATACGAGGCTTAGCTTTTGAATGAGTTTACTCATTCATTTAGCTGAGGTTTTCAAATGCTGAACTTGGGTTTTCAGAGCCATGTTTCTACCTGATGGTCAGCAAGGAAAATGTAATTTACACATCTAAGTGCTGAAATATAATCTGCATTTGGAAACATGTTTGTTTCAGGTATGATGAGGACTCATTCAAGTATTATTTGGTAAATAAGATGCTTTATATAAGGGAATCTTCCAGATACCCTAAGCTTACTTCTCAAATGAATACAAATTTTTATCATTATGAATGAAAGAATTTTATGTAATGTATTACAGACATTCTTGCTTTCTGACGTATGGTATGATATTCTGGAAGAACTGCGAGTATCAGGCTGGGCGTGGTGGCTTATGCCTGTAATCTCAGCACTTTGGGAGGCCGAGGTAAGCGGATTATTTGAGGTCAGGATTTTGAGACCAACCTAACAAACACGGTGAAACCCTGTCTCTACTAGAAATACCAACAAATTAGCTGGGCGTGGTGGCACATTCCTTTCATCCCAGCCATTCAGGAGGCTAAGGCAAGAGAATCACTTGAATCCAGGAGGCGGAGGTCGCAGTGAGCCAAGATCGCGACACTGTACTCCAGCCTGGGCAACAGAGCAAAACTCCATCTCAACAACAACAACAAAAAAAACAACAAAATAAGAACTGGGAGTATCATGATTGTACGTTATGAGATGGTGACATATAACACTTCATACCCATACCTGTATAAAGTGCCACTAAACTACATGGCCAAACTATCATGGTTTCTGAATTTGAAATTCTGCTTTTTATAGATTTTCCTACTCCTCCCTTGCCATTAGGCTGTCAGCTGGCCCTTCTTGTTGCTAATTGCCTACCTAGTTTTAATAGTTCTCCTTCCCTTCTAACGTTCTGCTCAGTCAAATTCAGTCTCACCCGGCCTGATATAGGTGTTGCCCCAGGGGTCTTCCAGCTTTCCATCTCTCCTTGATCCAAATCAGCCCCCACCACTGCCAGGATAACTTTTTCTTAGTAAAGCTTCATGCATACCATTTCCTTGCAAAAAACAACAACAAAAACTTCAGTGGTTTTCCAGGGCCTGCCTGCCCTATTGGATTTTGATTTTCTTCTCTAGTATTGATTGCTGTCTGCAACAGATCTTTAGCTGTTGTAGTGAAACAAGTCAATTTCACTACGACACTCAGGCCCCTAAGAGTCTCTGTTCCTGCACACAGCCTCTGAAAGGGACACCTCGCACCTAATGTCCTGTCCCCCACCTCCTCCTCTTGTACATTGTGATTAGACTGGGATAGAAGCCTGGCCTATAGGAAAATAGTCCACAGACTATCACAGCTTGCAAATTTGCTCTGGGAAATTAGGATTGTCAGAGGGCTTGATTGGGTGTTCAAGGGTATTTGTGGCAGAGATACTAGGTCGATAGCTGTCCTCCTCTTTCCCAGATTTTATGCACACGTGGCTGCCCAGAATAAAAACAGTATTTTCAGCCTTCCTTACAGAATATTATTTGATTTTGCTTTTTTTTTGTTTTGCAAATTAGAACGGATTTGAAGTTATTCTATCTATAGTTGGCCTCTCATTTACTTCTTTTTTCCTTTTTATTTTTTTAGAGACAGGGTTTTGCTCTGCTGCCCAGGCTGGAATGCAGTGGTGCAATCACAGCTCACCGGAGCTTCGACCTTCTGGGCTCAAGCAATCTTCCTGCCTCAGCCTCCCAAGTAGCTGGAACTACAGGTGCATGCCAATATGTCCTGCTAATTTTTAATTTTTTTTTTTTTTTTTTTTTTTTTTTTTTGTAGACAAGAGGTCTCACTATGTTGCCCAGGCTGGTCTTGAACTCCTGGGCTCAAGCCATCCTTCCACCTTACCCTCCCAAAGCACCGGGATTATAGGAGTGAGCCACTGTGCCCGGCCCTCTTGCTGCTTTAATGGGTGACAGAACTGCTGAGTGACAGTTGGCATCACAGGAGCTGCATCTTATCCCAAACCTGGTTAAGCGAGACGTTTGCTTGCTTCCTGGACACCTGGAGTGTGGCAGGAGGGCCCACATGAGCTTTGCTGTGTGTGTGTGTGTGTGTGTGTGTGTGTGCGCCCCAATGGGTGAGAACCACTCTCCAAGGCAAAGGCAATAGTGTGGACAAAATGACAAAACTGGGGCTGAGAAACGTTAGCACTGTTATGTAACAGACTCAAAGACAAGACACAGGGCAGTGGAGAATTCTAAGCACGTGGAGAGGTCTGTGGAGCCACACGGCAGCCTGCTGGTTGCCAACACGCACAGGGGAAGAGCCCCGGAGCCAGGCTTCAGCTGGTCGGCTGCTGTGTGTTTACCCCAGCGAGTCCATATCCCATGGGATTGAGGGTGCTCAGATTTTATACTCAGGCCTTAGCAATTAGAAAAACAGTTACAGCAGGATCCTCATGACATTTCTGTTTAAAAGATAACTTCTATTTTGCTTCCTGCTGATATATTACAGAAAACGAAAATGAAAACATAGCTAATATTGCACTAGATTGTATATCAGTTTCAGTGAGAGGGATTTTATAAATTCAGTCTGTGTGCAAATAGAATTTGTTGTATTCATTAACATACAATAAAGCTTACTATCTCACAAGAATACAGATTTCTGGTTTTTACTGACAATTGTCTAAAATAGTCTCATGAGAGGGGCTGGACTAGAGCTGGCATTTTCTATACAAGTTACTCCTAAGCAAAGTGTCTGAGGTGCTCTGTAGAGGCTGAGTCTGGAAATTTATCCTCGAATCCTCTAGAATTTCTTGTCTTCCATTCGACTCTTTAGTGAACATCCTGTCTCTAGTTTAGGGTGTGGGGGTGCACGTGCTACTACTGAATCGTTCTTCCTTACGCATACGATACTGTACTAAATGGGAATTAAGCTTCTGAGGAAAGAAGCGAAATGATTTGACTTTTGTCCCTAATTCCGTGACAAATGACCCATGGCTCTCCTGAGGGGGGCAGCACACACAGCCGTAGGAAAGCTACAAATGAGAAATCTGTGCAGGAGAGGAACTGCCAACAAAAAGGACTGGCCAGCTGGCACCAACAGTTAGCAAAAGGCCCTGGACAGGGGACACCCGAGTTCCATCAACCCAAGGAAGCAGCTCTCTGAGCCCAGCAGCCTGTGCTTGGAGCCACACGCCGCCCAGAACCGGGTGGTGCTCTGGGTGGTAACATTGCATACTCGGTGCTACATTTGCTGGCTGGCTAATTTTCAGCTTCAGTGCCTTCTTGGAAATGATACTGTCATTTAGCCACACACCTCCTGTGACCCAGCAACGTGTACCCATCGGAGGGAAGTGAGCTGCAGCAGATCACGGCGGTCAGCCAGCAGGAACTGCCTGGCCTTTCCCCTGCAAGCCTGCCCCGGGTCCGCTCCCCCTGGCGTTCTTTGGCCTTGCCCTGCCTCTAAGACAAGGGCTAGGTCAGGCTACTCCTGACATGCCTTTTCAGGGGCACTACCTCTCTAGTCTTTCTGATGGAGGAATTCTGTCTTGTTTGAGGGAAAGAGAATTCTGGATCAGAAAACTGGGCCTCAACACCCAAGAGTCCTGCTGTAAATTAAGGCCTCCTACAGATCCCAGTTGGCCCCAGCCTGAAGGCAAAATGGCTTCAGGGCACATATTAATAAATAACGTTACACATCCACACACATGCAGTGCACACAGAACTTACCATGTGTCCCAGTCACTCTTCCAAGCGCTTTACATATACTGACTCATTTAGTTCTCATTAAAAAAATCTATAATTTAGTGTTATTGTTCTTATTATGTATCCTTTTTGGTAAGAAAACTGAGGCCAGAAAGGTTAAGTAACTTGTCCAAGGTCACACAGCTAATAGGTGGCAGAGCTGGGATCAGCATTTAGGGAATCTGTCTCCAGAGTGCATGCTCTTAGCTCCTGCTCTATAACCAGTAGCTAAAATAATAGTGTCCTATTTCATCTATGTCATAACAATAATATATTCTTATTCAACTGAATATATGCCTAGGTATTTCTTAGAGTTGAGTATCATCCCAGAACTTCCTTGACATCTCAAAAATACTGTTAGAAAGGTGATCCTGGAAATCACCTACTATGAAGGAATATTTACTGGTATTTCTTTTATTCTCAAAATTATTTGTGTCTAGTGTGGAGGAAAGAACTCCACAGTGGGAGTCAGAGGACCTGGATTTATTTCCCAACTCCATGTTTTACCTGCTGGTGGGTCCTTGAGTATTTGATGGTCTTGTCCCCTGCTTTTTCATCTGTAAAATGAGATCATAATGTCACAGAACTGCATCAGTTAAAAAGATAAACTATTTTGGGAACTATAAAGAAATATACAAATGTAAGAGGTTATTAATCTCTTGATCTTAGGTCTCTCTAAAATACTTAATCTGAGGATTTTGACTTCTTTGTGTAAACTAAACAGTCTAGGCAGCAAAGGGTTTCCACCGAGACTTCCTGAGGAGAGAAATAGTAATGAACATCACAACGCCTATCATTGTAGTTTGTGTTAAGCAGACTATGTAGTAAATGGCATAAAATTCTCAATCCATAGAGCAGACTCAATCACGTTCAACCAAAGCTTTCATTGTTAGGATAATGCCCAGCACTTTGGGAGGCTGAGATAGGAGGATTGCTTGAGCACAGGAGGTCGAGGCTGCAGTGAGCTACGATTGTGCCACTGCACTTCAGCCTGGGTGACAGAGCAAGCCCCTGTCTCAAAGAAACAAAAAGGGAAAAAGGGATTCATGACTTTCATTATTAAGATAATGAAAGCTTTGGTTGAACATGATTGAGTCAGGGTGACTGCTAAAGATCTCTGCTGAGTACTGGTAATAATCCACTACTGAAACTGTTGGTCCAGCTCTGATGGCGGCTGTCCAGAGTCTAAGGCACATGATGAGGAAAATGAGGTATACAACATTCCTTCTAGAACATTGCTTCAAGAAAGCTCAAGTTTTAGCAGTATACCCTAGGTGACTTCTACTTGCACTGCCAAGTGGCTGCCATTTCTGCTGCTCTTCTCTAGGAAAACAGACAAACTCAAACAGCAGGGTGTGCGTATGGCGTTTTTAGAGGGGTGGACACTGAGCAGCTCTTCCAGGCCTGAGGGTCCTCCCCGTCTGCCTCCGATCGGCCTGTTTCCTGGACAGTGACTCCCTGACAACATTGGAAAGAGCTTGGGCTTTGCTAGTGCGGAAAACGGCTTGGGACATTCACTAGCTGTTACCTTGGGCAGGTTATCAAATGTTTCCCACTTGCCTGTAAAATGAAGATAGGCATTTTTAACATAGCTGGGCTGTCTCCTAAATGTTAGGTACCACATTGTTATTGCTTTATGAGAAAATATTACATGAAGTGCCATCAGGGGGTCAGGTTCAGGGTTTCTATAAACTGGTGATGTTGGAACCGCTACAAAAGAACCACGAACCTTGGTCTGACCAGTAAGAAAGCCTTCAGCAGGACCACAGCAGAGACCAGAATGGACGAGGCCGAGAGGAAGGTGAAGTTTATGTCTGATGGCCTCTGAAATTGCCTCCTTACAAAGGGCTGTCTTTCCTCTCCCACATTTTAATGTTGTCCTCCCACTCATCTTCTCTTCCGTCTGCGTTCTATGCCCAGGAAAAATTTCAGGTCAGCACGCGGGGAGATGGTTTTTGACAGGTTGATCGTTTGGAACTCTTCCAGCTACATTCTGAAGACACTGCCAACTTCCTAAATGTAGGCCTGATGCCATGGTCCTCTGCTGAGGCTCGTGTTCCTTCCAGAAGGTCTCAACTGAGAGCCATGGCATGGCAGTGCTGCCAGAGATCTTATTTGGTGATATTTGAGCTTCCTGGCGCTGCTGTTTCGTGTGGAGGTGGGAAGTAGGGAGGAAGCTGATGAGGAGGAGGGTGGAGATGGGCTGGGTGACTAGAATTGCGCTCCCAGAAGCAAAGAGGCTCATTTGAAATATTGATTCCATTGTGGAGGTCATGGCCCAGCCTTTATTGTGTTTTCAGAGGGGCTATTTATACATTTTGGTCTTTGTTTCTCAGTTGCCTCTTATACTGATGACACTCCAGCTTTGCTGAAGTCATGTTTAAAAAAGAAAGTAGTAATTATTGATTGCACACTCAAATGTGGGGATCAGAATGAATGCAGACAAAGGCTTGCAGATAAGCATTCTACTCCCACTGCTTCAAGGGGAATCTGGAATCCTAAAGCAGAGGTTCTTGAAATAAATAAGGGCTTTCGTGCTCCTGAAATCCGATAAGGCTATCTTGGGGTTTCAGGTCCGTCTTCTGACTTTCGCACTGTGATGTCTTCATCCTGCCTCCTTCACGTGGAATGGGGCCAGGGTGGGGGTGAGGTGGGAGGGGAGCAGAGGTAGACTGAAATGCTTGATCTTAAAGGTAATCTTTCCTTCTCACACTCCTGAATTCTCTGCCTCCCTCCCATTCCTATCTTGGCAGTTTATTTCCCAGAAGGCTGGAAGCAGCGTCAGAACCTGGAGATGGAATACCAGAGTCTCAGGACATGCCCAGGTGCTTTCAGCCTGCAGCCGAACGAGCAGCCCCAAGCGAGCCCAGCGTAAGAACCAGCGGAAGAATCAACCTTCGGAGTTGAGCCTCGATCAATCCTTGTGAACAGAAAAATTAATGAAATGGTGGTTGCTTTTAAAAAATTATTTAGAAAGTAGAGATGAGCTCTCACTATGTTACCAGGGCCAGGCTCAAGTGATCCTCCTGCCTTGGTCTCCCAAAGTAGTGGGATGACAGGTGCAAGGCACCTTGACTAGCCAGTGGTTGCTTTAAGCTATAAAGTTAGATTGTTAAGTAAGAATGGATAACCAAAACATAACCCACTACACTACTGTTAAGAAGATGTAACTCTCACTGTTTTGGAAAGCGAAAAGGTAGTACTTACCAAAATCTAGAAAGGTATTTCTATCTTGGAAGCAGAAATTACGCTATTCTAATATCATCCTAAAAAAGTTATTCAACAAGCAGAAAACCACATGCATGAAAGTGTTCAGTGCGGTACTGTTTTTTAAAAACTTACAAATAATCTAATGGCGCAAAAATTAATTACAGGTTTATTAAATTATGATACATCAACACATGGGAATGTTAATGTACTTTTAAAAATTAATCCCTCTTGTGCAACTAAATTGAAACCAGTGACTGAAAAAAATCATATTTTATTTTGTTTTATTTATTTAGTTTTGAGACAGAGTCTCGCACTGTTGCCCAGGCTGGAGTGCAGTGGTGCAGTCTCGGCTCACTGCAACCTCCGCCTCCCAGGATTCACCTGCCTCAGTCTCCCGGGTAGCTGGGATGACAGGCGCCTGCCACCATGCCCAGCTAATTTTTTGTATGTTAAAAAAACATATTTTAAATACTTCTTTTTCTTTGAGAATACGCAGTTACATTTACTTGCCCGTCTTTCAATTTAGAGCTCAAGCTTTTCTTCCAGCGTAAGTCTGCTGCCTTGACTTCCACGTGATCTTGTGCGTAATCACATCTATACAATCTTGTGCGGAATCACATCTATACGATCTTGTGCGGAATCACATCTATACACTACCATGGTGTAAGAAATTAAAGACATTTGAGGACCAACATGACTGCAGAATCATCTAGATTCCCCTTCCCCCAGGCTTTTATAGTTATCTCACTCTATCCATTCCAGTAGCCTTTATTTTAGTGACTCATATTTATTAAGATTTGCTACTTAGTCTTTATAGTTCTCTTTGCACTCATATTTTAAATGTTTATGTAATGTTCAATTAAAATTTGCAATTATAAAATCAAATATGGGGATAAACACAACAGACTTGGTTAGAAGACAGTCCAACAGGTGAAAGGGGAAGTGTGTGGGTGTGTACCAGACCCAGCCTCTGGTCCTCAGTGTCCCTGACTGCGGGCTATCAAAGAGAATGCTCAGCAGAGGCCATGGAGATTGGCAGGTACCGTGAGTGGCTGGTTCAGTGGAAGGCAGTAAAGAGGGCTTCTCCTCTAAACATGAACGCCGCGTAATATAGAAGCATTATGTTTTAATGTTAAAGTGAAGAAATATAAAATGCGAGAATGTGATGGCAAAAAAGTAGTAGAAAAAATATATAACTTGCTGAAATGCCTGGGATTTGGTTTAGGGGCTGCTGCTGGCTGCACAGAAAGCCAATGACTGAGACGATGATTACTGCCAAGGAAGAAGGCTTTAATTGGGTGCTGTAGGCAAGGAGATGGGAGGGAGATGGGAGATCAGTCTCACATCCATCTCCCTGACCGACTGAAATTAGGGGTTCATATAGCAGGAAGAAATGTAGCAATGCATTGGAAAACAGAAACTAGGGAGGGGTCTGGCTCTCATTGTCTGGATGCAATGATCTGATGAGGTTGAGATCTTTGATACTTTTTGAGAGGCCTGGGGTTCCTTTTCCGAGGAAGGAACTCAGACAAAACAAATGTAAATTTCATGCTTTAAGACCCACCCTGTTGCCCAGGCTGGAGTGCAGTGGCAGGATCTTGGCTCACTGCAACCTCCTCCCCCTGGGCTCAAGCTATCCTCCCACCTCAGCTTCCCGAGTAGCTGGGACCACAGGCGCACACCGCCACACCCAACTAATTTTTTTGTATTTTTAGTAGGGACGGGGGTCTCACCATGTTGCCCAGGCTGGTCTCAAACTCCTGAGCTCAAGCAGTTTGCCCACCTTGGCCTCCCAAAGTGCTGGGATTATAGGTAGGTGCCACTGTACCCAACCAGAAAGGTCCATTTCTATGTTTATCCAAGAGAACTTTCTCTGGAATGATTGGGTTGGTTTCATAACTATGTAGACAAAGACTGTGATAGTCTATCTCAGGAAACTAGTTCCAAAAACTGACCAAGAAGGGGCTGTTTCCTATGGCAATGCAAACACATGCTCAAACCTGAAGTATACCAGTTGTTTATGATAGATTCATTATATGGTTTAGAGGAGGGCTAAGAAAGAACTGTGTCCACCAATACTATTAGAAACTTATGAAAATAACTTATAAAGGTTGTGGAAAGTACTTACTTAGTGAATCTTAATTTTGTGAAACATCAATGATGTTGGATTTATTTATATAATTATGTCTGTAGTCCCAGGGAAGAGCTAAATGAGTTTTATCCAGTTTTCTTTATTTGTAAAATGGTAATGGTTTAATAGCCCCTAAACAAAATCTGTGTCTTTCTGACATCTAATCACATGAATTAATCACATAGATTATTCTTGTCATGCATTTGCACTTTTTTTGATATTTTTTGCGCTTTTTAGTAGAGCAATTAGTAGAGTCTAATTTACCTTTACAATTAGAATAAGGTGTCATGATGAAATTTATAGTTTGGCTCTGGAGGTACCAATGTTTCAATATCAATTTCTTTAATGTTTGGATAAATTATGATGTTAAACTAAAAATGTGAATAAAATTCATTAACTATTTAGTTACTGAGCACTCACTATGTTTCAATATGTTTCAAATCCTGTTTTGGCAGCTGGGATTGAGGAATGTTACTGGTCTTGCCTTCAAGGGACTTGTAGCCTTAAACTAATTTGTACCAACCTTGAGTGCTGAGGCATGTCTGAGTTCAGCTCTCCACCTTTCTCATTTTATGGATAAGGAAATTGAAGCAGAAATAGAATAAGCAACTGTCCCAATGTCAGGCCAGCCTGGATCTGCCAATTTCATTTTCATTTCTGGCTTACATCAGTAAGGAAAACTAGTTAGCAAAATAGCGTGGAGTTGATTTCCAACTATATGACATTCTGGAAAAGACAAAACTATGGAGGCAGTAAAAGGATCAGTGGTTGCCTGGGGTTAGGGAGAAGGGAGGGATGAATAGGCAGAGTGCAAGGAATTTTTACTGCAGTAAAATAGGACACTATAATGGTATATACATATGCGTATATTTGTCAGAACCCATAACATGCAACACCAACAATGAACCCTAATGTAAACTTTGGACTCTGGATGATAATGTGTCAATGTAGGTTCATGGATTGTAATAAATGCACCATTCCGTGCAAGATGTTGACAGCAGGGAAGGCTGTGAGTCAGTGGGGTCAACGCTATATGGGGACTCTGCACAATTTTGCTATGAACTTAAAACTGCTCTAAAAAAATAAAGCCTAGTAAAAATAGCATGCAGTTCAATTATAATTAACCATTACTTTAATTTTTTCAATAATTGGTTGGAATCTTCTGTTTGTTATTTGGTTTGTTTCTTTTTTCTTTTCTTTTTCTTTTTTTTTTTTTTTTTTTTTTTTTTTTGACTGATTCACACAATTTCAAACAGGCTAGAGGGTGGTATTAAAAAAGCTACCTGCAAAAAACACATCACAGGTTAAATTGAATTGCGTGCATGAGAA